>JAVXUL010088557.1:0-23415 GCA_035590515.1 Trichilia minutiflora | reverse complement strand
AGAGTCTTTTATTCGAAATTGTACTTTTAAAAATAGATTCTTGAAAATATATTTGGATTGAAAAGTTTTATTTAAAAGTGATGTAAAATCTTTAGTTCTAAAATAAGATTTGAAATGAGGAGTTTTATTTTAAAGTAGATTTTTTATATTCAAATATAAAATCTTTTTAAAAACGATTCTTAAAAGTAAATTTAAGAGTTAATTCTTAAAAATAGATTTAATAAAGTCTCCAAAATGTAAATCATCTTATAAGAATATTATTGTCTAATATATATATATATATATATATATATATATATTAATTTATTTAAATTCTTTTGACACAGTTACTTTTGGAATTAAGAACTAAAAGTGATCATTTCTAGTAATTTTTTCATTTTAGTTGCTAAGGTTATGATGTAGCCTAATCATGATCATTTAAATCCTTTATTTTATACTATTCAAAGTTATGATTTCGTGTTAACGTTGCATCATTGTGCAAAGCTTTTAAATGCTCAATCACCATTTAAATGATTTGTTGTGCATGTTGAGTCTGAGAGGTGATATATGTAACTAGTTTCTTATGATGTATGCCATGAATTGAATGACAGATAAGAGATGTGCCAAAATGATTTATGTAGTCTTATAAAATTTTCACAGAACTTGATGAATTTTTTGCATATTTAAATTCACATAGCGATATGAGTTGTATGTGAGGTTACTGAAGGGAGGATATTGATAACATTAGGAATTTCCAGAGTTGATCTGAATAATATTACTTTGAAAAAATATTTTTAGAATTTATTTTAAATGATTATAGTGAAATCGAATGCCTTATATCATCTTAATCTCTTGGGTAATTTTGTTTACATTTTTTATTTTATTTTTATCTACTAAATTTTTTATTTATAAACTTTAATTTTTGACATTTCGAATAGAATTAGGGCTAGAATAATTTAAATCATTGCTAAGTGTGAGACCATACTTAGCTTTTCATTATATTATTTGACCATATTAGTATACTTGCTAAATTTATCCATCAGCATCAAAGGTTTACCAAAGAAAGACGGTGAAATCAATCACGAGATAGATAAAAGTTTCGTTTCTGATTGTAATATGTCTACTTTGCTTTCAGAGTATATCAAGCAAAATACTGAATGAATATAGTGATCATCAATATCACTTATTTTTCTATTTGTATTTCACATCAAGTGATTTCGCCCTAAATTCATCTGTTATTTCAAAGTAATTTCACCCCCAATACCAAAGTCTTGTATTAAAGACTGTACTAACGATAGTTACAAGTAAGATTATTGGTAAGAGTGGGGCACAGAGAAAATATTTAAATGGGTTTTGCTGCAATATGTAATAATTCCACATGATATATCATATTATTGAGAATGCATGGCATGATTCCAAATACATTTCACCTTATAAGGAAGGTTATGCAGTGCTAAAACAACTAGATCAAAGAACACCAAAATGCTGAAATTAAATTGTCTTGATATGGTCATTCATGAAAAATAAATAATTTAATAAAGTACTTCGAATTGGTCAGATCTTTAAAGTACGTAGGAACTTCCAGGATTCTTGTTGAATGGCAACACTTGAATTTCTCACCATCAAACAATTGTTCGGGTTCTTTCTTTTCATGTTGAAGTAGAAATTTGACGAACAATGAATTATTAATTTAATATCTAAGTCTGCAGATGTTAATCATTCTGACCGTCGTTGATGTTTACACTTGCATCATCCATAATTGAAATAAGGAAAAATAACATGATTCCGCCGAAAATATAAAAAAAATGACAAATTTCTCCTATATTTTAAAAAAAATAACATTAACAATTTCTTGGTTAAAATTGATCAGTCCAATCCTTTTTTTTTATTTTATAAAAATTTTTATTTTAAAAAAAAAATCAAATAATATTATCCTAATAATCAAATTAATAGAAGACGTAAAAATTATTTTTTATTAACAAAAAAGGTTCTAAATATTAATTTATGAGATTAAAAAGTAAATATATATTTTTTATTATATTTTTGAGGTCAATATGTTATTTCTTATTAAAATAACAAAGACATCAAAGATCAAATTAAGCACCACTAAGTGCTTCTTCTTAGAAAATTACATGACTATGCTTACCTATAACCCTTTTATTAAAAGCATTCACTTGGAAATTTCATTCTTGTTTCTTCTACACCATACAAGCATCCATCTCTCGTCAAGAAATTCCACGAGCCAACTATAAGCTTTGACACTTCAAAGCTATATATACAGCTCTCGAATATCTCAACTAGTCGGTTACAACTATCGTCCTGCAATCTCTAGTTACTTAACTTTACGGTTTTAAATAAATATTTGTTTTCTGATTTGTTTGTTATAAAGGAAGTTAATTACTTGTTTTGTTGGTTGGTTGGTTTTGTGATTAAAATTGATAAGAAATTAATGGTGATGCATCTGTTGTTTCTGAAGTGAAATATGGTTTTACTTTGTAAGGGATTGTTTCAAGACACAGACGAGAGGGCGATTATCAGAATCAGCCCTGAGAACACAGTTAAGGTGAGGCTTTTCTTTGTTCTTTAATTAATAAAATTTCCAAGTTTATTAATTAATTATAACTTCTCTATTTTCAAATTTATGATTTCAGATAAATTGAGGTACTGAGGAGGAGTTTCAGATATCAAAAGAAAAGTTGATGCTGAAAACTTCTTCCTTTACAAAAAAATTTAAATTTTTCTAGGTTGTTTTCTAATTTATTAGTGAATTAACTTGGATTTTTATTTTGTTCTTTATCAATATCTATCCATCCATCCATCCATCTATCCATATTTGAATGATTCTGCACTAACTATCTATCTGTCTATCTATCTATCTATATATCTATATGCATTTTATGATTATTTCGTTAATTCCAAATTCTCCATACTAATTTATGGGAGCACTGATGGCAAGAACTTTTTTTCCTGGCTAGGTCCTAATTTTCTGATTTGAAAACTATAACACTTTGTAGTTAGAAATTTGTTAGAGGAACATTTGAAGTAAGACAAACAAATGTTTTTTCCTAGCTAGGTCCATATACTAACACTTTGATTCAATAAAATTTCAACCAAATGTTTTGATTTGAATTGTGATGCTATTTAATTCAATTTCTAAAATTTTTTGGATTCACTCACATGGGATTGAAGAGAATTTGAACAAAATTTGTTTATTTCTCATTTTTGGTCAAATTGTTTCCATTATCACATAAACGCGTAAAGACTTTTGTACATTATTAAGGCTAAGAGTGTTTTTTTTTTCTTCTAAAAGACTAGGACTAAAGATAGGAAGTCAACATAATAATTTAATGTAATAATTATGTAATAGAGTATATACATATGTTTCCAACAAACTTTCACGATCAATATAAATTTGTAATTATATGAATAAGTTAATATTGATGATTATGTGTTACTACTTGGCGCAGAATTCTACAGCCTTGAAGATCGAATTGCATTGTGACGGTTGCAGTAAAAAAATCCGTAAGGTCGTCTCCAAGTTCAAAGGTATCGAATTTAATTAATTCTCTAATTATCAAATATAATTAGTACTTATTATATCTTAACCGCTAATCTTTTTATTCATCTGCTACAATCATGCAGGAGTTGAGATGGTCTCAATGGATAATAGTAAAGATTTAGTAACAGTGAAAGGCACCATGAATGTAGAAGAATTGGTATCTTATCTCAGGCAGAAGCTCAAGAAGAATGTGGAGGTGGTTCCTCCGACCGTTAAGAAAGACAAAGACCACGGAGAGAGGAAAGGCAAAGAATCTAGCAATGCTGCAAGAGGAAGAGGAGACTGGAGAGAAAAACAACCCACCACAGATAGTAGAAGCGGAGTTGGCCCTAGGAAAGAGGAGGGTAGTGGCCGTGGTGGCTCTGGCAATGCATTGAAGGCGGTGGGGAGCAAGCAGCTTGAGTTCTATGATGGATATGCATATTATCCGGTGGAGACTGCCCACGAATATAGTCGATTTATGACAGCACAACTGATGCGTGGTCCTCAAATATTCAGTGACGAAAATCCCAATGCTTGTTGCGTAGTGTGAGCACTAAAATTGTTATAGACTTGCTCCCATCAATTTGTCACTAATTAATCAACGTGTTTTTAGTAACAAAATGAACCAGAAGTAGAACACTAGATTGAAGTAAGCAAAGGTGAATGTGATCAAGTTGAGCTAGAAATCACCGGCGAGCAGGTTCTAATGCTCACTGCGAGCATAAACTTCTTCTTTCGCTTTGCCTAGTAGTCCCTGTTCTAAGAATAGGTCCTTTTAGCCAAATCTAGTTTACTTACAGTTCTCTCTTAATAGATAAATGAATCCAGGTCTTGAGTTTCCTCAACACCACCGGAAGAACACTCCCATGTTCTACCAAAATAACACATTAGCAGAACTTGTTCCATGTTCCTGCCAATCAGAGCAAAAGGTTAGTTAGCACATGCGTAAGAGGAATATATTATATGAAAAGCATAACCAATGAAATGAGGATTTGTTGAACGCTGCGTAATCATTCAGCGACAGTTTCTATAACGTGCGACGTTGATATAAGAAAGAATATGTCATGTGCAACAATTTTAGTCTTCGATGCAATATCGCGCTCCGCAATATCTCACTCAGTGGCGAACATACTCACTTTTTGCATAAAGTAATATTTCAAAAGAAAACAAAAAATTAGTTCGATGATTTTATCTATGAAATCCCACCAAAACACAACTACACATACACAAAATAAGCTTCAATACGTATACATTTTATGCAAAGTTTTAAAAAATATATGCCCCAGTGTGGGTATTTTTAGTTGGGAGTTGGTTGGAAATGTCATTGAAACGATGTTGGAAAGGTCATGGAACTTCGTCGAGAGTCGACATCAGTTGTAGCGTGAATGGATTTCCACGTGGATAGAGTTTGAAAACCCTTGCCCCGTTTTGCACGAAATTGAATTAAAAAACAACGAATTTAGTTTGGTATACGTAAAAAAAAAAAAAAGGGTTGTTGGCTGGTTGGTTGGTTGCGGGGACGCATTTAAAGAGGTCAAAATATAAAATTTTTCCAAGATATTTCCTTACAAACTGTTCCAAAGTAAGGCCTTATTTAGGATTACTTTTCAAAAATAACAAACAATTTATTTTATAATTTTGGACTAAGACTTTATTGGGAATTATTTTGAAAAATAAGAAGCAACTTATTTCATAATTTTGGACTAAATTTATATTTGTTAAAAAATTTTAACCTGTTTATTTTATAATATGTTATTTTTCGGTAGTAAGTTTTAAAATAAGGTTACTCACAAATATAATTTAGTATGATTTGAATGTATATCTTATATTTTATTTTAATTAATCGTTCGTAATTTAAGTAGAATGTTTAGATGATAGTATGTTTAACTAATATTTTTTTAAAAATTAATCGAATGAGATCCGTCAATTGAGATAAAACTCGAATACTTTGAATTATTTAAAAAATAAAAATTTTGAAATCGGCTATGAGTAACTTTTCAAAAGCTATTCTAAATTTTTACTATAACATCGTTACATAAACAAAAGAAAAATTATATTCTATGCTTTATAAATGTTATATTTATTTTTATATTATAAATTTATTTAGGAATTACATACAAAATGTATTACAAGTTTATTAATTTAATTTATTTTAATAATAAATTTTATTTTCTCAAATAATTAATTGTTTATTAATATTAAATATAAGGTGATTTATATATTTATATATACACATGAAAGCATGTCATTATTATTATATTATCATATGATTAAACTTTTTATGATATTTTATTATATATTTTTATGGTTATTATACATTGTTTGTTTAAAATTTATCAAATACTCATATTTTACTTTTAAAACTTGCATCATTTTCAACAATATAATTTACAAAATAGTAAATTACTTTTTAACAGCAAATTATTTCTTAAATATAATACTAGTACAACAACAATCTCAAACTGACCTCGAATTATACAATTAATTTTGTGAGCGAGACATTTTATTCCCTATCACGAGCACATAAAAGAGAAGAATACAAAATATATCGTTTTTTCAAAAGACAAACAAAGACCAATCGGCCAATATATTTCTTATGTGTCTCATTTTTATACCATTTTCTCCTTTAATTTGGATAAGAATCAATGAAAGTATGATATATATATCATCCTCAATTCTGTGGGAATAATTATATGCTAATAATTGAGGACCAATATGTACATGGTGATGGTATATTATATTCCATTGAAAAGGTAAATTAAGAAGCTTTAGGAAAAAAGAAGAAATTCCCAAGCTATTCATTCAGAAGTTTTCAGAAATCTGAAGAATATTCTGATTAACTTTCTATCACCATTGACCTGTAATTCTTCTATATACATGAAACTTCAAAACACAAGAGATGATGAATAGATAAGCTTTGCAAGAATGATCAGCATCTTGGGGGACTCTCCTGTTTTCTTCTTCTTTCAAATTATCCTTGCTTTAATCCTCTTTGTTCTATTCTTTCGCGTTGCAGTTGTTTTCTTCTCCCTCATTCTCATCTTGGCTATATGTTCAAACATTGTTTACATTCTATGGGATATGCTTCCTACAAATTCATGAAGACCGTTGCAGAATTCAGACCAAAAAGGTATGTAACCATCACTATGGTTTCAGGATTTAAGGTAGATAACACAGAAATTAAGGCGGTGTAAATTATATATACTTAATACACATGTATAACTTCTTCTTTTTTTTAACCCGAAATCTTCTATAATCAATCATTATTACGGTGTCTAATCATATACGAAAATAGGTACCCTATTTCTATAGAATGTATAATCGTAGATCATATGATCCTACCCTTAATCACTAGACGCGTGTGCAAAGATCGGTATCAAATATAGAAATAAATAAGGATCTTTATCTTAATATATTAATCAAATAATATAACGATTCAAACTCAAAATACTGTAAACAATATCCCAAATCTTTACCATCACACCACTCAATCAACCGAGTATATATATGTGTAACAAATGCAGAGTAACTCATACATAGTATTTTTAATTATATTATCAGAGTTCGAGTTGTGGTAGTTTGTTGGTAGATTGAAATTGTAGCTAGTGAAAATAAAAAAAGATTAAAAAAATATTTAAATTAATAAATAATTAAAATAGTACTAAAATAATTTATTAAATACTAAAATCTTGCCAATCTATGAATCTAATAATCAAATAATTTGGCTAAAATAATATAAAAAAGAACATCATGTAATGTGATATTATGGGAATGTGAACGGAGATCTACGAAGCCAATCAGTACAACAAACAAATCTAAGTCAACGTAACATATTATCATTGCATTACCAATCCCACAACATAGCGAGAGAACGGCGAGATTTCTGAGCCCTGTCCCTGACGTCTGGAAGGAACAAGCTTCTGGGTTTGGTCCAGAAGAGATTATGGAATTGGAACCATGCTACTAGTACTAATAGACTCACCATTTTCACTCATTCTAGCTCTCATTCTCTTCATCGTCTTCTTTCGCTTCGCTCTGGTATTCCTTTTTCTCATACTTCTTTTTCTCCTTTGCTCAGACCTTGTTCACATTCTATTCTGTATCCTTTTTGGACCATGAATTCTCCACACACCCCTGCTGCTGCTGCTGATGATGATGATACAAACCCACCTTCCTCAAAAACGGTGTGTATTAGTTTCTCTCTTTTTTTAGTGTTAGTTTCTATACTGATTTGATTCGCTTAATCAAAGGGGCTACTCGGTGAGCATATTATGTTAAATTTGATTTTACATGGAGATAAAAACTGGTAGAATTGGAGCTGAATTGGGTTTATATTTATTTTTCAAATCCTATTGACAAGAAGCTTCAATTGTCTCTGATAATCAATTCGGTCTTATATAGGTTCAAGTTAGAATTTTGAATGTTGGACATGTGTTGTTAATTAATTACCAATCTCTATGTGATAGTAATCTGAAACAACATGTTCTGAAAATAGGGGTCTGTGGATAACTATCAATCTCATTTGATGGTAGCGTTATTTTTCTGGAAATTAGGGTTTTAATCCATGAGTCTATCTAGTCTCTGTAATTGTTCGTTTCTTGTTATAAGAGGCTTTGACATTTTTGCAATTAGTATTCCGTATACAAGTCATATCTAAGTGATGAATATGAGGTTTTGGATTCGCAGGTGAGGGTTGTTACAAAAGGGAGTGTGCAGGGTGTGTTCTACAGAAACTGGACCATAGAAAATGGTACTCAATTAGGATTGAAAGGATGGGTGCGGAACAGGCGGGATGGTTCTGTAGAAGCTCTGTTTTCAGGAACCCTGATCCTGTCCAGGAGATGGAGCAGAGATGCTGTCATGGCCCACCAGATGCCATAGTTACACGACTTAATGTCTTCCCATCCAATGATGATCCTGGTACGAGGTTCAAGCGTAAACCAACTGTTTGAACAATCTATGTGAAGAGCTTATGGTTTCTACTTTAATCATGTAAAGTGTTTTCCTGTATTTAAGTTAAACTTAAACTCTCTGGAGGAATTATATCTGATGTACTCTTGATTACTTTTTATTTTGTTCAATAATGTGCCCCAATGAATTGTTATGTATATCATATTATCAGTTCTTAATTCCTAGTTTCAATTAAATGTTGTTTGCTTGATGACTGTTTTGTTAATTAATCATCCACATAGATAGAAATGAGTCCAAAAAATGATTTGCTTGTCCAGTGTATCTCTAGTAATCCGTCTAATGACTTATTTGTTATTTAAATCCACTGGCTTAGCATGATGATTTAGAGAATATGCTGATTCTATCATTCTTTTGCTCATTAATGAGTTTCTGGTAAGTGATTGAAGTCCAGCTGGAGACTTGTTTTAGTTTAACATTATTTTCAGTAATTTTTAGTAATAAACTATTGTCTCTGAAATGAGGTTATGCAAGAGAAGGCAAATAGTGTAAATTTTCAGCTTTAATTAAAAGAAGGTTTACCAAGAGAAGGCAAATAGTGCATCAATTTTTTGGTTAAAGACTTGCAAATTATGGGGCCTTGTTCTTGGAATTGAATGAAGTGGAATGTGGGGGTTTGTTTTATGTGGCAAGTACTGAACAGTTGATTTACATAGGCTTTGATTAGGTTTTGGAACTATATGTCTTAGTGGAAAGTAAGGACATGTTTATGATGAGCTGTAGCCGGAGCAAGCTTATACAATGATCTTTTAGGCTATTTCTTCCGCATGTTTGTGTGTTTTTGCTCATGTGTACAATGTCTAAGCTTTTGAATATTTGTTGTAGTTCATCCGACAACTTGTCCCAACTGTTTTGTTGGCCAATACATTTATATGCTGGGTCCTTAAACACCAATAATGCATTGTAACATTATTTTTGGTTATTTTTAGTAATAAACTATTGTCTCTGAAATGAGGTTATGCTTTTATTAAAAGAAGTTTTACCAAGAGAAGCTGAATCAGAATCTTAGCAATTGCATTGTTGCAGATAGTACATCGACTATTGGGTTAAAATCTTGCAAATTGTGGGCCCTTGTTCTGCAAATCAAATGAAGTGAAATATGGTATTTTTTTGTTTTCTGTGGCAAGTAATGAACAGTATATGTACATAGGCTTTGATTAGGTTTTGGAACTGTACATCACAGTGGAATGTAACACACGGTTATGATGAGCTTTAACTGGATCAAGCTTATAGGATGATCTTTTAGGCTGTTTTTTCTGTGTGTTTGTTTGCCTTCAATTGTATAATATCTGTCATGTATTTATTATCTAGCCATCCAGGGTTCCTGAAGTTGCTGAAGCAGGCAGAAGAGGAATTTGGGTTTAAGCAGACAGGAGTCCTTGCCATCCCATGCGGGCCCTATGATCTCCAAAGGATCCTTGAGAACAAGAAGGATGTGACGATGGTTACTCCATATGATACAGTTTATTTGGGAATTACTGTCATGTATTTAAACCGCTAAAGTTGATCTGTTAAATTTATCTTAACATTCGGTCACATTTGTAGCTTCAGCTATTTTCTTTATTGTTACAATTGTTACCACTGAATGTCATCTATCAAAGTATAAATGTCTCTTAATTGTATGTATTGTTGTGCAACTGTGATGTGCTATATTGGGTACTCTGTTGGATATGAAAATGATAGCTGTGGTCCTGATATCGTGCATCTATTACCTATAACTCTGCTCTTTATTTCTTGTTCTTTATTCTTATAATATGAAGTTCTTGGGATAAAGATAGTATTCTCTTAACTGCATATAGTGGTTTCAGACCACCGCATTCATGTGCACTCGAAGAAATAACTAAATAATACGAAATGCTCTCACCCACTTGCATTGACCCTGCTCAATGTTTCTCTGCATAGTTTTATCATCATATGCAACCAGTGGCATATGCCACACATGAATCATTGTCCTTAGAGGGAGAAGGTAATGTTTGCAGTTATTGAATTGCTGTCGGTGGCAAGGAAATTTTTACGGTTCTTTGCTCTATTTGATACTAAATTTTGTGAACGCTTGAATCGGGATTGAGATTCTCACCAAGGATCGTAATGGACCTGGAATCTGAAAAACGTGATAACGGTGGTTTACCCTGAAAAGAAAGAATCAAGTCTTACTATTTACCTCTTCCATCTCAATAGAGTTGAGAAGACATTAGATGATTTAAAGGATCAACAATACATATTTCTTTCATTGGTTCTTTTCGTCCTGTCATTCTATTAAGTGTTCTGTAGATCCCATGTTATCAGTTATTGGAGAATGCAATGACTGAATTTGATCAAGTAACGGAGAGAGCTACTAAAATGACTATTGATGAAGCATCACACGTAATGGTTCCACCACACACTTTTTCGGTATTTTCATCCATCTGCCATCTAGTTTCAGGATCAAACTATTATAAATGTTGCACATTTGATTACAGAGAGAAACTCTATATATGGCATTGTTGGTATATTAAATATGAGTTTACATATTAAAAACAAATTTACATTAAAAAATTATAAGATCAATAAATAGAATAAATATATAAATCCAATATTTTAAAGTTTTGAATTAAAAGTGATATTGAAGTATATGAAATAATCGTTCATTTCGTTTAAATATATTTTTTCAAAGGATTTTTTCAATCTCAATAAATGGTATCAGAATCGATGATTTAAAATAGATGTGAGTATAGAGGCAGTGATATATGTGTATTCTTGTGGTTATTGTTATTATAAGGAATGATAAAGAGTTATGAACTCTCAAGAAAAATGAACCAAAAAGAGTAGGTTAGTTCAAGGTAGAGTTGTAAGACGTGTTTTTTGGAGAAAAAAAGTACGTTACCTTCTCACGTGATTCTGAGTGGAGCATTGACAGACACAAACTTCGGGATAAACGAATCGGGCTTGATAAGAATATAGACTCTTGAAAATATCATGATACTAAAAAAAAAATGGTTTTCATTTAAGGGAAAGTAAAAAAGACTCAATTTCAATGTGAAAGAGATTCATACTTGAAGAGGAAATTATTAAAATATTAAATTTGAGTGTTTAAAATAAAAAAGATTTTACATTAAAAAGTTATAAGACAAATAAATAATATATAAGATGAATTCTATTGATCCGATACCTTAACGTTTTAAGCCAAAAATGATATCTAAATTTATAAATATGTTCACTAGCTTGACTTAAATATATTGTTTGGACGGTTTTCCAAATCTCAATAAGTATTAACTTAACATTACGTTTGAAAATGGCGAAGGCTAGAAAATTGGAAGGATTGAGGAAAGTAAGCATTGGAATGATGAGGTTTATGGTGGGAAAACTATTAACCAGTCTTCAGATACTGAAGGTGAGGGAAGGTCACTCTGTGGTGATAGCAACGGAAGGTTGGGAACCCTAAAGGTTTGTTATGGAGCTGGGTTATCTTCCTCATCCAGAGTTCCTGAAGTTGTTGAAATTAGGGGAGGAAGAATTCGGGTTTTCTCAGGAAGGAGCGTTGGCAGTTCCTTGCCGCCCAGAAGAACTGCAGAAAATTCTACGTTTGCAGAAACCGAAATGGATGTTTATGGACATGTAGATCAATAGTGTAATTTTTATGATTTCTTAGCTTACAAACGACATTCGAGTAAAATATTTGAAACCTTAAGAAAGTAAGATAAAAATCTTTCGATTATATGAATAGATAGTAATTGCAATATGTAAATTTACCAAATAAATCTATTTGCATTAGAAGCATGTGCAATAAATTATAATGTCTAAGGGATGAATATTCTTGGGCTTGCTTTTTTTTTTTCCTGGATATATATATTTATTTGGAAGGTAAAAATCATAAAGTTGATGATTTTCAATATATCCAGAGCCATTAAAAATTTATTGCATGACAGAATATTTTCTCATAATTCCGAGGATACTAAGGTTTCAGGAATTTCATGAGTCATCAGAAATCAATAAAGCAAGAATTTATCTCGTAGGACATAGAATTTTAATAGATTTATAATAATAATAATAATTTAATTAATTTCATTTAAAAATTAAATTGTAAATATAAAAATGATATTTGAAGAAGATATTAAATTGGAAAAATAAAGTAGATGATTAAAAAAAAAGACAAGAAGCAATTACGTGGGGCCTAATCCATTTCTTACCTTCCAGACCAGACACTGTTTACATCACTTCTTACCTTAGATTGGCCCGAAGTTCTTACTGGGTTGAGCCTAAGCAGTTAGGCCTACGATTCATGTGTCAAACACATGAAATGAGCAATTTTAGACAGGACCACCAGGGGGCACATTACCCATGTGAGCCTGGCCTAAAATGGGCCTATCAACTTTTTTTATTGTTAATAAATGTTTGAAAAGACAAACTTGACCTCAAAAAGTTTTGTTATAGTTGTTGTAGACAATTATTCAACCTCCATGGAAATAACCACTCTATTATCCTAGATCATAAGTCTAATTGTTTCTGTTTTACTTGTCATAAATGCATCCTATCATATGCTTTGCCTGAGTTCAATGCTTAATTTAAGCCAACATTGCCTGACTTATTTAATATTTTTATCCCCTAAATCAACTCCACTAATAAGATAGATAATTTTACAAAGACTTTTTTACTTGAAAGACTACATCTTTACACTATTTAAGTTGATGTAGATAAGATATATAGAAGAGATTGTTTAATTGCTGTTGAAAAGGTAAAAAAAAATTATTTATCTATTCTTTAATTGATTTGGAAATATTGAAAAAAATAATTTGGTGCTATTTCTCTTTTCAATTTCATTCACCATGCATGCGACGTCGTACTTTAGAATCTTCATGTGGAAATTTATGATAAGAGAATGGTGAAGCGTTTTTAATTGGATCATGAGATGGTTGGCCATGAATTAATTATACGTTCCCATGTTGACATCTCATCATTGATATAAATTTTTTAAAAACATTAGTTTGTTCATAAATATTTATATTTGATTTGAGTAACATTAAATGATTTTTGGTTATTCTTTAAAAAGCATGAACTTTATTCCTTACTAATTAATATTGTTTTTCTTTTCCTCCAAAAACATAATTTTCGTATAAAAATCAAACCCTATCAATCTACCTTTTCTCCTTCCACTTTCATTTCATGGGGGGAAATTTTGCTTTTTGAGAAATATTTAGACAAACCCTAAGTTGGGTTTCTTTTCTTTCCATTGTCTCCCACGTCCTTTCCTTTGGCATCTTTTGCAAATTGTTTAAAAAATGCAGAACCTATCTCTTTAACAAAGTCCCATAATCTACACCCCATTACCCTGTTATCACACGGAAAAAGATTTCATGAAATCTAATCTACCGATAATATCCAAATAAAAATAATATTAATGACATAAATAATGCTTCTGACTTTACAATTATATATATGGTTCCTGAAAATATAACCCAATAAATTGTGTGTAAGTATTTTTAAATAAAATAATATTCAAAATACAATTTTTTTATAAACTATTACATACAAATTATTGTGTACATTTATTTTATTAATTGCATTAGGTTTATATTTTATTAGCTAATATTACTATACCACCTCAATTTCTAAAAAAAAAATATTAGCACTATACTTTAAAAATATTTTAATTAAAATTTAAAAATAAAAAATGTATTAAGTGAGTGATTAAATGAGAGTTTTGGTATTTCTTTTAATAAATATTTTAATAGTATACAACATAATATATCATATATGACTTAATTGTCATGATCGAAGAGTTGTTTCCTTGGCTAGGTACCCCTGGATCAAACTACCAACCTAGCTACCATATATAAATAAATATATAGTAGCGGCCGAAAACAAATACAATTTTATATATTAATTAATGTAACCAGCTCAATATTATTTGTAATAGCGAGTTTATATAATAATTAAAAGGTATCCAAAGTTTATTATTTTATCGAATGACTTGGTCTTTGATATATATTTTATTTAAATGAAAATCAAACTATATACATTTTGACACGGACATGCTGCCTAATTTGGAATATAATTAACGTTCTTCATTGGAACGAGTAATTGTTTTGTTTGGTATAGTTAAAGATAACTGTAAAAATAATTAAAATGCTTAGGCATATTTAGTTGTTTAATATTATTTCCTCTTTCCAATGAAGGAAAGCTTATATTGAGTTAGTTAAATTTTGCTTTCCTAGACAAATTCATTTTTTCGAAAGTAAATCAATTTTAATCTATTTCACATGCACAAGGCAAAAATTTTTATACGATTTTCGATACTATTAGATATAAGAGTATTGTTAAATTTTATATGTAATTGCTATTCTCAAACTTTTGTTTATAAAACTAAAAATTTTGAATTTAACAATAATTCAACATAGTATTAAAGTTGATAATTTATAAATGAAGTTTTATTTATTAACTTTTATTTTAATTATTTTTTGTGATTATTGTTAGATCCTTTTCAATGAGTTAATTTTTTTGTTATTGTTGGACTTTTTGGTTATGAGCTACCTTAGTAATATAATAGTAATCTTTAATATACTAAATTAGTTAATAATACATGTTATGTTACATTGCTTCTCAAAATAAGGGTATTTTGATTATTTTGTTATTTAATGATATTTTTGTTATTTTTATAAAATACGTATTTGGATATGATTAATGAGTAGAGACATGATGTCAAGACATAATATGTGATTTAAGAAGTTTTGGATGATAAATGATTAAGTTTGAAAAGTGTTTCATTGATATGTTAATTGAGTACTCGAGATTCAAAATAAAATTCTCACTAATTCACAAAGGTAATTGGTAAATAGATTTTTGATACTAAAAGAGAACTCAGAAATGATCAAATAAGAAAAAATCAAAATAAAATTGGATATCAGACAAGAAAGAAGATAGCATTGAAATAGAGAAGAATGAAAATCGAGAGCATAAAAACCCTAGGAGACAAATTAGGGGACAATCGATCCAAGGTCCCTCCCTTGGACCAATGTGGAATCCCCTAACCGACACTGGTCTGGGCACTTGGTTGGCTCCCTAATGGCAAAACAACATTGGTTTAACAATAAACCCCCCAAAAATGTCCTTTCTGTCCTCTTCCAGAATTTTCTTCTTTTTATGCAATTAAGGACTCTTTAATAATTATTAGGGCTTTATAAATATGGTGAATAAGGGAGAAATGTTCATTGTTCTTCTTAGCTTTCTTTTTCCCATCTTTCTCTCTTTCTACTTTTGGTTACTGCTATTTTCTTTTTTTCTTTAATTTCTACTATATTTCACTCAAAATCAATAGAATTTAATATCCTCTACCTTTGACTAGTTTTGTTTTTCTAATTTAGTTAAGAAAATAAGTGGATAAAAATTAAGGTTTATATACCAATTTAGGGTTTGTCAAATTTGGAATAATTGAAACTTTTTAAGACCTTTAGCAATCATTTGATAAGGATTCTTATTCAATTAAATCATTAATTTTAAATTTTGATGAATTTATAATTTTAAGATTTACTATTTATCTAAAAAATTTTGATTCAATTATATAAATTAGATTTAAATTATGTTATTTAAAACATAGAGTATATATAATTATGATTAGATTATCAAAAACTCAAATTTGACTGGTGGGCATTATTTAAGGCAATGAGTCGGTTGTTGTGAAATTAAAATTTTTATAAATTTAGGTCCGATTTTAATAAATTGATTTAAATTATGCTATTATGTCATGAGCTAAATAAATTAGAGATTGAATTGCCAAAAGATTAGAAGTCGTGAATAAGAAAAAATAATATCGTAAGTTAAAAGTCAAATTTAAATTTGAATTGTCTACAATTATCAAATTTTGGATTATCCATGCTGTGAAAATTGATTAAATGATTAAGAATTTGATTATCGATAAGTGAATATCGGATAAGAATTAGTAAGGTATCATAATATATATAGGATATATTATTAGTACTATATAACGTACTAAGATTAATGCGACTATTGATGTTTGTGTGGATTAGGTACTAATCATGTGATTAAAGAGGTACACGAAGTGAAAAAGTTATAGCGAGTGTTTACCTAACCTAAGAAATAAGTGGATCATTTTTAAATTATTTTTTATTTCTTTTAAATGTTTGTAAAACTTAATTATTTTCAATGATTAGGATGTTAGATTGTTGTTTTATAATTTATGTTCTAAATGATTATTTGTTTATATTTCATTTTCATAAATAAATGAAGGATGGCTTGTGTTGAGATTGTTATATATATTATAGTTTATATTAGAATAAAATGATTTTGATGATGGATTTGTATATTGATGCATATATGTATATATATAATGATTCTTGGAATTTAGATTTGATAATGATTTTATTAATGATTATTGATTTTATGATACAATGACATCTATGGTTTTCATTTGGATATGATGATTTGGATTTGATTTAACGAGATGATATGGCTAGTGGATCAGGTGTATATGAGTTGTTTTATGGTGATATAACTAAGAAGGTAAGATCTGTAGTTATAGAGTTAGTAGAATAAAAGGATTGGTAATGAGTTTATAAAGAAATCTTATATTGACTTAATGAAAAATAGATAAAATGATAATATCTAATTATATATTGAAGGAGGAATTCATAGGTATCTTTCACGTATAATATTTGATATTTATGAGAAATCTTATGTATATGTTCGTTATAGGTGCAAATCTCTATCACGATGAGGCCGTTGAAAAAGTGGTTCTTCATCGCATATTTATGAGTGGATATTATTCTACATTTTTACTTGTTTTTATATTATTTATAACAAAAGAAAACTTATATTTTATGCCTTAGGGTGTTAGATATTATTGTATGATTATGTTAAATAGGCAATGAACTTTTATTAATTGTGTGAAGATTAAGAGGATTCTTTGTTTATAGTAGACTTTTAGGATGAGTTATGTGTTTTATGGCATTGTTTGCTTTATTTATGTGATTGAGGCTAAAGGCCGACTTGAAATGATTTTATTATTTATAATTATTGTATTTTGGCATGAATTATGACCTTGAGAGTATTGATATGGTTAGAGAGCCAAAGATTTTATTTTGTTGTTGATATGGCCTTGAGGGTTAGTTTTTCTCGATTTAGCCTTTTGTATTATAATTTGTGGATTTCAGACTTTTAAGCCAATCCAATTGGCCATACGGGCCAGTTTTAGAGATAGTACTAGAGGGGATTAGGATTGTCTCATGTAGAAAAATTAAATAAATCATTGAGTATTTGATATCATATATGTAGCACACTACGGTTATTTAGCTCTACAAGGTGAGATTTGTCCCGTAGCGGAGAATCTAATAAGTCACAGAGTAATTGTCTATCAATTTTATAAGATGAGGATATTCCTAGAGATAAAAATCTAATAAGTCATAGAATAACTTTATGAGGTGAAGATTATCCCATAGAGGAAAAATCAATAGACCACAGAGCAATTTATACTTCCATTTGAGATTGAATGTTTGAAAATTCACTTGTGAGACAAGAATTTATTTTCTATATGTCACATGAGATTTGTTAATATAGTTTTAAATGAGGGTTTTCGTACAATGTTTGTCTTTTTTATTCACTTATCGAATATTTTTGAAATACTCATCCTTTTTCCCATATTTTAGGTTAGGTTATTCAAGTAGTGAGCATTATTGATTTATTTGAAAATTTCGTTGTATTCTCAGATACTCAACTCAGCCATATGTATATAGTTGATCTATTGTAACTTAAAATTGATTTATATTGATTTGTATAGTTTTATGTATTTGACTCGACTGAGTGTATCGGATTTGAATTTGTATTGTAAAACTTTATATGTTTGGAATTATGATTATTAACATCGGTGGATTATATATTGAATTGGATTTTGAAATAAGATTTTTATAGCCTTGTATGTTCTTGGGATGTATTCTAAATAATAGAATATATTTTTTAGATTCACGGCGATTGTCACATGATCTAATTCCTAGGATCGGGACGTGACACCCCCTCACATTTTAGTTTTAGGTGTGTTTGAGGACTATTGAACAAATCATATGGTGGTGATTGCATCAGGTTTGAGAGGGTTCGAGGATACTTTTACACTCGACTCACAACATTATAATTGAGTCCACTGGAGTTGTATAAATTATTTGTCTTTCATATTTATCTTTTTGAAATTTGAAAAAGATTTGTAAATTTATAAGTTTTGTATAATGTATTATTTGGGTATTCATTGCTTTATAAAAAATTGTTTCAAACATTTATGAATTATAGGTTGTTAATTTGATAAGATGTATTGTTTAAAAGAATTTGATGATAGTTATAATGTGGTTTTAGATGATCATGTTCAAAGTTAGATATGATTTTGAATCTTTAGTTTGATTGAGAAAATGAGACAGTGATGAAATATTTGAATAATTTGTTTTTGAAAATGATTGGACTACGGATTGAGTTTTATGAGTTGATTTCATTATAGATTGGATACTGATTGAGAATCAAGGTAGTTAGATTTGGAAGTATTGATTTTGAGATATTTAGGAGTGTACTTTTAATTATTTTATTAGGTATGTAGAAGTCTTATATGTCATTAATATGTTTTCTAGGTTATAGAATATATATTAAGGACTTATGATAGTTATCATGTATAAATCTCCTAATCGAAGATGTGATAATTGGACTAATTTTGTTAATTTTCACAAAACTTTTCAATGTGTATTATTTTTACGAAGGATAACAAGTGTATGAAAATGCCGTTTTTTATTATGATTAAGACACAAGAATATATTTTTTAGCCATTAAATAATGCTTTTGAGTGTTTTGGTTTTACTCATAGCTGTCAAACGGATCGGGCCGATTAGGTTCAGCTCGGTCTGTTGTGGGCCGACCTTAAACGGATCAAACTGAATCAATCCATTTATTATGTGGGATAATATTTTATTGGTCCTAACCCGGCCCGCGAGCTAACGAGCCTAAACGAGCCGGTTCGCGGACCGACTTTAAAAATTTTAAATTTAAAATATATATATATATCTATATATATATATATATATATATAGTTACTAATAAATACAATATGTTACTAGCAATAATAAGTTTATAATCTAAATACAACATAAACTAACTATATTATAACTTAACATATAAAAATTTTAACAAGTCAAATAAAAGTTTCATCAACAATTAGAAGTCTGAACACATGATCTCAAATCTCAAAATGTATTAATCCAACACCACTCAATATTAATAAATAATAAGTCTAAGATCATTATTAATATTCAAATATAATCAATTATCATCTAAATATAAAGGCTAAAAAAATTAGATTTAATTTTTTTTAATTAGGTGGATTAAACGAGCCGACCAGTAAGTTAAACAGATTAACCCGTTTAACTCATGAGTTAAATGGACAGGGCCAAATCGGCTCGCAAATTAAATGAGCCAATTTCTTTTGTTCCAACTCACTTAAATGTTGGGTTAAATGGGTCGGCCTATGGACTGCCAGCCCATTTGATAGCTCTATCAATATGGATATACATACCCTTATTGGTTGCAGGTTAGCCATATAGCTCGAAATAGAGTGGATGAGATCCTATAAACCAATAAAAGATTTTATAAGCTGAGGTTTTTATGACGTATCAGTCATAACTCTGTATGCCACATACTATTTATAAATTTCATTTTTATTTTTGTATTTTTATCATCTTCTCACTAATCACTCTCCCATTTTTATATTATTATAATCGTGTGTGGGCATAAAGTTGCTGATCAGAAATTTCAGCAATATTTTTAGGTACTTGACTCATATTTCAGTAGTATGGTCCACTGAATTGAATAAAACATTTGTATTAAATGAGTTTAAAAACTATGTGTTCTATTATTTTGGGTACTTATTGTAATAAACCATTTTGAAGTAAACATTTATAGTATTGAGTTCGTATTGATATTGAAATACAAATGTTTTGAATATGTTTGGAAAATTTTCATATGCTTTTTATATTTGAAAATGGATTTCGAAAATAGATTTTAATGCCTTGCGTGTCTTAGCAATATATTCTAATTAATAGGATGTATTTTTTGGGTTCACGATGATTACCACGTGATTAATTCCTAAGGTCAGAGCATGACAATTTTATTGGTATTAGAGCCTTTAATTTTATGTATATCATGGTTTTTATTGTTGACTTATATTGATTCTAATTTTCGTTGAGATTTTAAATTTTTATAAGTTTATATGAAAATTTTTTCAATGGATTATATATTGAGTCGAGTCGAATTATGATTTATTGATTTGATATGAGGAATATTAATTTTGATATAGAAATACCTCCATAACCCGATAAGGGGAGGGATAGATCTCTAAGAAACATAGTGATTTGAGATGATTATAAAGCCTCATAACATGCTCTACCCTCTGCTTTTAATGAGGAGCAGATTCCTGTAAATCCTTCACCATAAATACAGAATCCTGATGGTAACGCTCATTTTTCTTGGTCACAAGAGACCTGAAATATGTTCATGGCTTATATATATACACAGAATTTGATACCGAACCTGACTCAAACCTAAGCTGAATCTTCTTAACCAGTATAGAAATTATCCAAGTTAATTAAGAAAGTGAGACAACTCTGAAGTATACCATTTTGTGGGAATACTGATGCTTGAGAAGCAAGTAGGTGGTAATAAACTATGCAATAGAATATGGATGACATGAATTTATTAGATGAGAAAATGTTGCGAGTGGATACTAGACTCCTTGAGCAGAATGCTTCCACTTAGTGACAGAATATTTTTGTGAGGCTAAGTGTTAAGCCTACTTGGATAGATTTTTAAAGGGATTTTAAGAGAAGTATTTTACCTTCTTTTATAGTAATCAGAGAAGGTACAAATTCATGAATTTGAAATAAGTGGGCAGCACAGTGATAGATTATAAGACTCAGTTGAGGTTATTGGCAGATTTTGTCATAGAATTTACCAGTGAAGAAACTTTATGTACTAAGTTCGAGACTGGTTTAAATCTTAATATAAAAGACAGAATTCCAATGACAGGCAAGTAGAGCTATGAAGTAGTACAGTTGGCTCTACGAGCAGAAGTATTAATTGGGAAAAGGAGATCTAAGACTAGTTTTCAGAAAAGGAAGGACCTCAGCATTTCAATAGGTCAATCATCGAAAAAGAGTCATAGTAGTGGATCATCAAGTGGCTATTCAATAAATTTTGGGGTTACTTCACCTTTTTCCCCTAAAGAACAACAATTGTCTTGATTTGGTACTTCTACTTCAGGATTGACTCGATCAGACAAGAAGTCATCTGATTAGAGACGATATCCTAATTATAAGCAGTTTCATAGTGGACTCTGCAGATCACCTCTAATGTGTTATCATTGTGGTCAGATGGGTTATATGAAGAGAAATTATCCTGGTTTAGGAACACCGAAGGTAATTATCCAACCAGTGCAGGGTTTGATGTTTTTTAGTGCACAATAATATATACCTCAGTCACAGTTCTCAGGTGCTCGTTGATCTAGCTCATAAAGTGTGCCTACTCATCAGGATAATTAGAGGAAATAGTTCCTATATCAAAACGATTTACATATATTCTTTATTTAGTGCATAAAAACATAAAAGAAGCAACAAACATAGTAGGCGTACTAGTTTCCTCCTAATCAAATGTCAATACGATGTCTTGATTATAAGTCGATGTCCATCGCATAATAATGATATATGATCGATGATTAAAATAGAGATTAAGGTTAGGGTTTTGATAGTTCATAAACCCTTACTCGATCAAGATATGACAATAGAAGAATATCACTCACACATTACATGCAATCGATGAAAGGTTTGATGAAAATTTTCATTATCGTGATATAGGAACTATAGTGCATTACTAGATGATACCTATAGTCGATGAACGATCGAAATGTTCGAAGTCAAAATATTTGATATAAGCTCACGGCTATGTCACGGTGAACCTTCATGGTCGCACAAAAATCCTTGAGCATTTTTTCATATAAGAGAGAGATAAATGTTATCGAGAGAGGGCTATTACCCTCATGATAATATAGAAAAGGTCGAATTAAATATGTATAAATATTATATGTATTTAATATTCTTTAAATGTAAATTACTTATCAAATTTGATAATAATGATTATCAAATATATTAAAATATGATTTTAAGATAAAATGATGAAAACTAAATTAAATTGTTTAATTTAGGATAAAATGATCATTTTATCCTTATGTGATACATGTATATAATTTATTGTAAATGACATATTTAAATTTGATAATTATGATTATCAAACATATTAAAATATGATTTCAATATAAATTAAAATGTTTAATTTGAATGAAAATGATCATTTTATCCTTATGTGTAAATGTGATCAATGACATTATGGTAATTGTATCATATTTATGGATTTTATTTAAATCCATTATATTAATTAATTTGTTAAATAATATGACCATTATCTAATAAATTTAAGTGTTAAATAATTAGATAACATTGGTTTTATATTAATGGCTAATATTTAACCATAGGTCATTTTGTTATTTGTTAATAAATTTTGATTTTGTGTAAAATGCCAATTGGTCCAAATATGCATGCTTTCACACATCTAATGTAGGTGTTCGTCTATCTCTTCTTCTTTTATTGAAACAAAACAAACAAATATGTGTAATGGATTTCACATTTACCAATGAAAAGCTAGCAAAATTAAAACAAATGATAAAGCTTACAAATGCGATACGGGTGGCATCAACAATCAAAGTAAATTTGATTTTCATCTTGAGAAAATATTGCCATGTGTAATATAAAAATTTGCCAACTTAATAAAAATCAAATAAATACATTTTATTTATTTTAACTAATCAAATGATCAACATTTGTCATGGTTTCATTGGTGGATGCTTATAAAAAGATAACATATAT
>JAVXUL010088518.1:0-23086 GCA_035590515.1 Trichilia minutiflora | reverse complement strand
AATAGCATATCCTTGATCTAATTGGAGCATTGTATGACAGAAGGATTGAATTACACGATAACTGATGACGAAAGGGTTCATTGGTTGAAGCTTTGTACTTTATTATAATCTGAGGGCCGTATTGTATGGCTAGGCGTCAATATTGATCTGTAGATATTTAATTAATCTTGTTGAAGATTACTTACAGTAATAAGAATTAAAGAGTTTAATTCGGATTATAAAAGAAATTAAAGAGTTTGATTCCGGATAAATTGTCTACTACCGGCTTTACTCTGCACCTATTAAGTCTTGTATTAAGTTGGCTTACACTTTTCTTAAATGGCTTATGCCATACTTATATATATTAATCTAAAACAATTTAATTGGTTAATAAATGCTTGGTATAGGTATAAGTGTTATATGTTGACATTTTTATCCTAGCAAATGAAGTGTTGACAAGTGGTGTAATCTAAGCCCTACACTTAATATATTTTGGATGGTTGAGTGCATGAGATATGTTTCATTTTAGATCATACGTTTGGCTAAATATTTTTCATATATTTTCATTTAATTAATTGTTAATTAAATTGAAAAATATATAAAGGGATATTATAAATTTTCTTTTATGATTATGATAAGTGAAAAAGAAAAACAAACAACATTTTTGGTCTCTCTCCCTCCTTTTGCACGAAATTTATATCCTCCCTCTTGGTGATGAATTTTTTATCATTTCAAGAAATTAATAGAGGGTTATTGATCTTTAAGAAATGATCTATAAAAGGGCTTAGTCAATTTGAAGTGTTGGAATTGATTTTGCAACTTTGGGTTTGCTAGAAACCCTAATTCAATCAAAAGTGTTTGATTGAATTTTTTGCTTAGTCAATTGGGAAAACATTGAGCCAAGGGCATCACAAGATAGAGGAGAACCTAATTTGGTGTTTTAAAGATTCAAAAATTACATAAAGGGTAGCAAATGTTAACAACTATATAGGATAAGCTTTTCACATCCATAACAAATTCATTTTCTAGATCCTATAGCATGACAAAACTTATTTTTATGTTTTAGGAAATATAGCATGCTATTTTCTTACACACCTTTGGCATTGGAAGGGTTGAAGAGAGGCCTAAGGATGAAAGGGGCTTGGTATACCATTCATTAGTGATCAATGGACACCTATAAGCAGCCAGGATCAAATTACTCAATGAGATTGACATAAAGGGGGAGATGCTTTTGAGACTGAAGGAGGAAGGCCGAGTAGTGAGATGAGAAAAATCACTACAAAAACCTCAGAAGTGATAGAAGAGATGGTGAGAGAAGAGACAAGGGCCAAGAGAGGCTTCCCCCCAAGCTGCGAAAGAAGGATGGGCCTTCGAGGCTCCCACCAACTAGGGATCACCCCAAAAGGGTGGGTCAGATGTCCACTCATAAATTCATACCCCTGAGAGCTCCCCTATCTGAGGTCTAGGAGAACGCTAGAAGGAGAGGCTATTGGCACCCTAATCCTAGAGTATGAAAGCCATGTCACCTAGAAAAATTAAAGGCAAGTTTTATAAATTTCACAAGAAACACGGTCACATAACGAATCAGTGTGAAGATCTACAAAGTCAGATCGAGGTATTCATAAAAAAAAATACCTCATAAATTATATTGTAGATTCCTAATAGGGCCCCTTAAGGGCTAGATAGTGTCACAAAAATGATACCCTCGGGCATAACCAAGGTGTTTTGGTCATATCGGGGGACCTACTCTAATGGGACTGTCAAATAACATACATAAAAATTATGTGCATTACTCTTTGCCTAGCCCCTCTTCGGATGTCCATATAATGAATGTGCAAGTTAATAAAAGGCCAAGAATGGTAACCATTCCCATCATGTTTACCAACAAAGATGAGGTTGGGCTCTATTACCTATACGATGATGTGTTAGTGGCAGCAATAGGGATCACGTTAAAACAAGTTAACAGAATCTTAATTGATACGGACGGTTCGATGGATATCATATTCAAAGACACTATAGACTCCCTGAATATAAAGGACTTAGAGTTATCTCAGGCCAATTTCGCACTATATGGATTTAGAAATTCTCGCATTGTCCCCTTGGGATCAGTACAGTTGCCCAAGACATAGGTGACTAGCCTTACCAGAAATTGGTCATGGTGTGTTTTTAGGTGGTTAACCTGAAGATCCCTTATTCGGCCATCTTGGGGAGACCTTTTCTTTGAAACACAAAAGCGATAGAAAGCATACATTACCTAAAGTTGAAGTTTAGAGCTGGAGAAGGGATTAAAATCATTAAGGGCAACCAAACAGAGAAAAATATACTACATCCATGAGAGGCCTCTTGAGGCGTCTACCGAGAAGGTAGAAGAACAAACCTCTGGACCCGAAGAAGAGACAATTGAAGAACGAGTAGAACTTCTATTAGTGACGACATCAGGAATGGAGTCGTACCCCAAAATTCAATGCTAAAGCTAGTGCAAATTTTAGAAATCGTGGCACTGGATAAGCTACAGCTGGATAGGATAATTAGGGTACATCAGGAATGCCTGTTCCAGGTGAAGAACATAGTCTATCGCCTTTACAAACTTTGCGATCATATCACCTATAGAGACCTCCATGAAATTCCCTAACAGAAACTTGAGCACCTTATTTATCAACCTTTAAAAGGTGGCCTTGACATTCTTCAAGCCAAAGGGCATAACCTTATAGCAATACAAGCTCTGATTCATGATGAATGCCGTTTTATCTTGATCAAAAAGGTGCATTGATATCTGATTGTATCCTGAGAAAGCATCTATAAAGCTTAACAACTTGTACTCTACAGTTGAATCTACCAACTGATCAATTCGGGACAGGAAAAAACTATTTTTGGGGTAAGTGCAACCTAAAACTGAATCCTAAGAAGTGTGCCTTCAGGGTCAGGTCAAGAAAATTTTGGGGCTTCATGATTAGTGAAAGGGGAATCGAGGCTAACCCATAGAAGATTCAAGCCATACTGGATTTGAAAGCTCTCAGGACCCTGAAGGAGTTACAAAACTTAACTAAAAGGTTAGCGGCCTTGAGCCGTTTTATTTTCAAGTTCACTGACAAGTATTTTTCTTTTTTTAAGGTTGTGAGAAAAGGAAAGGGTATGAAATAGAACGAGAAGTACGAGCGCTCGTTTTAACAGTTCAAGAATTATTTAGCCTCCATCCTACAACTGATCAACCTTCTGACGAACGAAACTTTATACCTCTACCTCGTTATTAATGAACACACTATTAGCTCAGTACTGGTAAAAGAAGACCCTCAGAAGGTTTAAAAGCCTATCTACTACACCAGCAGGGCATTATTAGACGTCAAAACCTGGTATTCATCACCGGAGAAATTAGCTTTGGCTTTCATTCTTGTTATGAGGAAGGCATATTACCCCCTAACAAGAATGAGGCTCTCAAGGTCAGAAGAAAGGTCATTAGGTTTGCCATGATAGAAGGTACTATTGACAAGTGGGAGGTCAGTACCCTTTTACTGAGATGCTGTAATGCTCTATATTTTGGTAGTGGGGCATTTTGGTCATTTTGGGCTATGAAGGTTTTTTTTTGTCAAAAATAAAAAGCAAGTTGATATTATCTTCACAACAGAAACCAAACCAATGAAAAGGCTTAAACATGCTGCAAACTCATCATCATCTTCTTTCTTCTAAATTCCCCTTCTGTTTCTCTCACCTTCTAAAAAAAATTCAACTTTCTTGACAAACCCACCATCTCTCTTTCACCCTTTTCTAGACCCAGAGTCATCATTGAATCATGGCTAGTCCAGGCTCAAGAACCCACTACCACTATTACACCCACAAGGTCTGCAGAGATAGAACACGGTCCGATTGAGCTCAAACAATCTATATTTACCACTACAGATGACCCTTCTCCTCTCTAGGTTATCACTAGTATTCTCTTCATTGGAGCCATCAGTGTCTTCCTTTTTTGCGCTCTTAGATGCCGGGCTAAGCATCCTAAAAAACTAAAATTTAGGTCTATAGAGGCAAAGAAATCATTGAAAGAGGAGGCAATGGATAACTTGAAAGCATTGGGGTCATCTTCAATTGAAGTTAAGGCCCCTTCTTCACCTATTCAGGCATTACTGGGTGTTATAATGGCAGGTGCGATTGTAACCATTCTTTATAAATTCACCATTACTATTGAGGTAGCTCTCAACCACCAACAGTTTCAAATAACTTCTCGATTACATGAAGATCTTCATATTAAGTTTAAAGAAGCGAAGAAGGAAGTTGTAGTTATTGATTTTTTCAAAGATCATACTGCATTATGGAAGAAACAATAACAGACTAGAAAGTACAAGATTATGGCTACAGATGATCATACATCGTGGAGTGATGACTTAGTTCGCATTAACCAATTCCAGTTTAATGGCTGGCAAATCATTGTGAGTAGTTTGCCTCTGTTTTTGATTTTGGCATTTCTCAAAGTTTTCGATTATAATAGTTTTGTATGTAATTTGAATTGAATATACTAGAATTAATTCACATATGAATAGCTTTAACTATAATTCGTTCGATTTTCGAAGAACATAATTTTAAGTGAGTGGAAGTATAATTGTGGTAATTTATTATAGATATTTTTATGTATCGGTTATGGTTTGGTTTTGAGGTGGTTGAGCTCAAATGTTCTCGGGAATATTTTGAATACGTTAAATGATCTATATGCTATAAAGAATTGTTAGATGATGGAATCGATCATATATTTTCAGTAAGTATATTGGTTTCGGTATGTCATAAGAATTTGGACGAATGATCTAAAATAATAATAATAATAATAATAATATGTTCATTCTGATATAAAAAAAATGAATACCTATATGCTTTTTGACATTTTCGAAGTTAGGTTTTGTTAAGATGATCAGTTTCTATTATATAAAAGTCTGCGAGATCTTTTTCTATTTGGGATGTGGTATAAATATTTTCAAGCAGATTAGACTAGTATATTTATATAGATAGATAGATAGATAGATAGATAGATAGATAGATAGATAGATAGATAGATAGATAGATAGATAGATATTATTGTATATATGCTTACAAACTTAAATTTTCTAGGAATCGAAAGTGTTGATAGATACAATGTGTTATGACTAGGAGTTAGCTCTTATTTGTGATTCTATTATGGATATCTGATTTCATATACTGAATATATTATAGTATGACCAGTTACTGTTAATTGATCTATTTAGTTTATTTTAAGGATATTTGTCTTATTAAAATGTGTGATACTGGCTAGTAAAGTTGTATTTGTACTATTTTGGATGTAACATTAACACTTTTTGTACTTCATATACTTTATAGGGAATTAATGGAGATTTCGATCTTAAGGGCCATTTACGACCATTGCATTTTTTCTCTGTTTCTGATTTTATTTAAAGATTTTTGTTTTACTTATATTCTTGATTTATTAAATTTGTTTATATAACCGAGAATGAGTACTTTTTGGTTTAATTTTTGTTTAAATATGATCTGAATTATTTACTTATAAACTGACAGGATTATAGTTATATAATATAATCAACTTGTTTTGATATTAAATTGAAAATATATAAATATATTCCATTTAAAAAATTGTCTATATATATTTTAGTTATATATCAGTATAGGAAATCTATATGTTCTGATAAATCAGTATCATATGATATTTTGATAAGATCTATATTTTGTTTAATCTGAAGATTTTATGATTTACTTAGAAGTTTTTATATCTATTTCTTATTTCCTCTACTTCTATTTTCCTTTGTTTCTGATATTTGGATTTAGCCTGTATTTTGTATTTTTTTACCCTAGCCAGGAGCCATAAGGGGGCAAGGGAAGTATATGTGCTTTAAAAGCACATTCTGTTATCTGTTCTGTGGAGGTACCGATATATGTGAGAAGCAGGGGGTGAAGGAACGATCTATATTCTAACCTTGATCTCTAATTATATCTCGGCATACTTATTTGATTTTGACATCCTGGGATTATTATTCTAAAAATATAAAAGGCATGCAGTTTATATATATATATATATATATATATGATATTCTGTCTTAGATACTTATGTATCTTACCTGAATAACTATAAGAGTATTTGTAAATTCTAAATTATTTTTATTTTATATCTAATACAAATTTTACTAAAGAAATAAATTATATCTGTAAGCATATTTAATTTTCATATGATTTGATATATTTTTTATTTTATATATCCATTCGCTGAGTTTCTTCAAACTCACCCCACCATAGTTTTCTAGTTGTTACAAGTTTTATTCCGAAGTGAGCAGATATAAGAGTTTCTGTGAGAAGCATCAAAGTATTAGATACTAAGTGCAGTCACCTAGGTATTTTTCTGTGTAGGTCCATTCATTCTGTGTATATGGGTATGGCACCCATTGACATATTAATTGCATAATATATTATATATTTTCTGTTAATTAATATACATTGTACTATCGGACATAAAACCCTAAAGTATGGTCATAAGTTTATTGACATCATCTGTATCTGTCATATATGAATTCTACATATATTAATCTGCATCTTGGTCTATTTGAGACTTATGCGGGTGGGATATCTCTATTCCCATACCAGGCACGACCCTGATAATCAGAGGTGTCATAGATCCTCAGGCCATGTCAAGCAGAAGAAGCACTAGAAGCAATGCACCAAGGTTCTTGTGAAAATCACAATGACAGCAGAAATTTGGTGCATCAAGTACGGAGACAAGGATACTTCTAGTAGACCATGAAGTAGGACGCTTATGATCTGGTCCACAAGTGTCATACCTGTCATGTCAATGTTGATATCCTGTAATAATCTTCAAAGAATTTGATAATCTTATTGAGCCTGTGGTCATTTTCTCAGTGGGGGTTTGACCTGATAGGTCCTTTTCCTACTGTTAGAGCCCAAGCAAAGTATGTTATTGTGGCCATCGATTACTTCATCAAGTGGGTGGAGGCAGAGCCCTTATCCAAGATCACTGAGAAAAATACCATCACCTTTATCTGAAAGAACATCCTCTATAGACATGGCATCCCCAACGTATTGATTATTGATAATGGGAAGCAATTCTATAATAGAGGGCTAGAAGATTTCTATCAAAATTGGAACATTGACCTGAGACTTGCTTTTCCTACCCACCCCAAAGCAAACGATCAAGTTAAAGTCACTAACAAAACAATCAAGAAGTTGTTAAGAAGTTAGGGTAATGAAAAAGAGTCTGGACAGATGAGCTTTTGGAAGTCCTGTGGGTATACAGAACAACAGCCAAGATCGAGGAAACCCATATTTACTGGCCTATAGATTCAAGGCAGTAATCCTTATTGAGATGGACGTCTCGACCTTTCGTACTCTCTATTTTGACAAAGAAAGGAATCAACAGATCATGCGTCTTGAGCTCGACTTTAGTGAAGAGGCAAGAGACTCTACCTTAATGCGAATGGTCGCCCTTCAATAGAAAGTTTCTCGAGCCTACAACAAAAAGGTTAAGCCTCGATCCTTTAAAAAAAGGGACCTCGTTCTTAGGAGAGTTACTCTCAATATCCGAGTAATCATTGAGGGATCCCTGAGTGCTAATTAGGAAGACCATTATCAAGTAGTTTGGGCGGTCAGGCCAGAGACATATAAATTATCCTGATCAGACGACAGTATTTTGAATAAAGCTTAGAATGCAGAGATGCTAAAAAAGTATTATCCCTAAGACAGGACCTAATCTCATGGTATCCAATTTGTAATTTATTATTAAAATGTCATATTATATTGTTACTCAAAATAAAAGATAGTGTTTTGTTATTTAGCATCTCCTCGAGCTCGTGTTGACTATATAAGAAAGCCCTGACCTATGTTAAGTCTAATAAACCCTAATCCGTATCAGGCATCCCCTGAGAGTAAGGCCTAACTCGTGTTATGTCTAGTAAGCCCTAACCCGCGTAAGATAATCTCCTAGTGTCATGGTTGGCTTAAATCCTAAAATCTTCTGACACTTGTTGAGCTATAATCCTAGCTCGTGTCAAACCTAATAAGCCCTAATTCGCGTTTGGCATCCTCTGAGAGTAAAACCTGGCCTACCATATTAGGCCTAATAAACCCTAATCTATGTTAGACATTCTCTTATTGTTGTGGTTGGCTTAAGCTCTAAAATTCCTCGACACTAGTTGACCCGTGTCAGACCTAATAAGCCTTAATTTGTTACAAGTATCCTCTGAGAGTAAGGCTTAGCCAGTATTAGGTCTGGTAAGCCCTGGTTTACGTTAGACATTCTTTTAGTGTCATAGTTGATTTAAGCCATAAAATTCTTTGATACTAGTTGAACCGTAACCCTGGCTCGTGTTAAGCTTAATAAGCCTTAACTTACGCTAGACATCCCGCTCTTAGTGGACGAGAAAGCACGGGACCATATCCTTGGGCACCTCTAAAATATTCTTTGAAGTACTAATTGGCTTTTATCGGAAGCACTTTGCCCCAGCGAACTCAGCCCCAGAAAGCCCTTGAATGTGTTTTTGAGGTGGTTAGTAGTAAAATGTCTGGCATTTGGTGATAAATTGACACTTGAATGATTTATACCTAATTTCAAAGCAACAATCAGTTATTGGAGAAAGTCAGCAAGATGGTGAACCAAAGTATAAAAAAAAAAGCTATTCACTTTTTATTACTGACGTGTAAGAAGTACAAGTGTGTCAATGTACACATTCTATATCAAGATTCTCTACTGTATTACATATCAGTTTATAAAATTTATTCTACAAAATATACAAGTAAGCGGACAGGCCAAGGGTCCTTAAGAGAAAGGCTTTCTCCCTTATCGGATGAGATCTTTATCGACGTGTCTTTAGCTCAGGAGACAAAAGGGACATCTTCATTATTTACCGCTGAGACCTAAGTGTAGATTTTTGATGATCTTATTAAATAAAATAAATATTTGGATAAAAATAACTTGGATGTGAAAATGATTGATCTCAAATTAATTAGGTTTATTAATTGAGAAATTTTGAAGTATTCAGATAAGTTAAAATGACAAATATTTTACTTATACCTCTTGTGCAAAGAAAGATTTGTTTTTGCAGAAAATTGAGCCAAGTATTGATATACAACCAAGCAAGTATCGATACATAAAGATAAAACATTGATATAAAGATAAAATAATGATATATTTGTATATGGGACTACTCACGTAGCAATTTAATCAAGCTAAGTATCGATACATATGGGAAGAAATGAAATTTATCGATATCTATCTTTGAAGAAGCTTAAGGAAGTCCAAAATCAATCAAAGTATTGATACATGGAAGACAAAGTATCGATATATGGACTATCAAGAAAACAAAGTATTGATACATCTGAAATCAAGTATCGATACGGAGACAGAGATGACTTTCTTAATGTAACCAAGTATCGATACATAATCTCTGAAGTATCGATACATAAAAATGCTCCATCAATGTCCTTAGCAAGTATCGATACATGGATAAGAGGGTATCAATACATGAAGAAAGTTCATACAAATTTTAGCAAAGTATCGATATATGGAGTTTGAGGTATCAATATATGCACTATTAGCACACTGCAATGACTAGTTCAGAAGCATTAAATACCGCCATTAATGAGCAAAAAATAGAGTCGTTGGAAGAATTCAATTCAGACATAAATACAGCCATGTTTGCAGAATCAATGATGGTTGTTGAAGCATATACTCTGAGCAATCAAAGAACAATTATTCTCTCATGTAATAAAATTTTTATTCTCTCTACTTTCTTGTTTTTCTGTTTGTATTTATTTTAGAGAGAAAAAAATTTATACTTATTGAATATACACTCTTTTGAGACTTTAAATTTTTATCTCTATTTCATTAAGATACATTTTGGGTTACTCTTCACCTGTTGTAAGAAAGACTGTATTGGGTTTCACTTCACCCGTTCTAAAGGAAGTTGTATTTGTGGTTACCCTTCACTCATCACAAGAAGGAGTTGTAATTAGATTCCCCTTGACCCGTAGAAATAAGGACTTAGTAATCCTCGATGTGATCAGATTCAACAGAGAAGAGTGAACATAAACCATTGGTCGAACCACTATAAAAATTTTGTGTGCTTCATCTTCCTTATCTATCTTATTTATCTTCTGCATTTAATTATCACAGCACTTGCATCAGGTTCATTCATTTTCTTAAAAAGTTTTTAAAAATCTTCATAAAAGTTTTAAAATCCAATTCATCCTCTTCTTGGAGCGTTCCATCTGGGTCTACAATTGGTATTAGAGAAAACCTCACATCATATAGAATTAAACACCTATGAGAAGTAGATCTTAATGGCATCTTCATCATCCATTCTGTCACACATGGTAAAGGGTCAATTAACAAACCGACCTTCATTTTTTAATGGAACGGATTATGTATACTGGAAAAAACGTATGCAAATCTTCCTTAACACTCTAGACTTTGACATCTTCACCATTATAGAGGATGGTTACACACCTCCCATGACTCTAGATGAAGTTACTAAGGAAGAAAGTTAAAACCAAAATCTGAGTGGACTCTAGAAGAGAAACTCAATTTCAGTTGAACAGCAAAACCATGAATGTGTTATAATGTGCCTTAGATATATCCGAATACAATAGGGTGTCTGACTGTCACACAGCCAAGACAATCTAGGACATGCTTGATGTTAACCATACAGGAACTAGTAGAGTAAGAGACTTGAAGATAAGTATGCTAGTTCATGACTATGAACTCGTTAAGATGATGCCCCATGAGTCTATCAAAGATATGTTTATACAGTTCACTTATATTACTAATGGCTTAAAAGCACTTGGCAGGTCTTACTCGAATATAGATATAGTAAACAAGATCTTACGGAGTTTGCTAAATACATGGGAAGCCAAAGTCACTGCCATTAGAAAAGCTCGTGACCTCAGTAAACTTTTACTTGACGAATTGCTCGGTTCACTGATGACATACGAGCTAGAAGCTACCAGAAGTGAGAATGATGATCGAGAAAATGAAAAGAAAATGTGACTCTCAAAAGCATCAAAAATGATAAAGAAAAAGAGAGCACAGAGGCATCCTCAGAAGATGACGAGTTTATACTGATAGTCAGAAAAATAAAGAAAATTTTCAGTAGAGATAGAACCAGAAAGAAAAATTGGAGAAGAAAAGATTTTCAGAAAGAGGACAGATCAGAAAAATTCAAGAAAAATAAAGAAAAGGAGAAGGAGAAAGATAAGGAGATTCTATGCTACAAATACAAGAAACCAGGACACACCAGACCAAAATATCCTACCAGGAAGAACAAGAAGGACTGGAAGAAAAAGAAAGCGATGAAGGTCACATAGGATGACTCTTCAGATGCAGATAGCTCCTCTACCTCAGAAGCCGGGCAAGCGAATTTATGCCTTATGACAAAAGACGATGATAAGGTAACTTCTAAATCTTCCTCTGAATACTATGATACATGTTCTGACAAAGAAAATAAACTTGCGCATGATGAATTGATGGATTTATATGATGAATTGAGATATGACTTTGAGAAACTTTATGCTAAATACAAAGAAAACAAGAAGAAATGTTCTGCTTTAAAAAAGGAAAATGATGAATTGAAATGTAGAAATACTGTATGCAAGTGTGACAGTGAGATAAATGCACTGAAAAAGAAAAACACAAAACTGAATGATGAAGTCACCAAGTTAAAAAGAATTTTATCAAAGTTTACCTTAAGAAGAGATGCTTTGGATAAATTGCTTGGCAGTTAGAGAATGACTTTTGATAAGGTAGGAATTGGGTATAGACCTCGTGCAAAATAGAAATAATATTCGAATTATTTTGTTAAAGCATCTGGTCATATGAGTTCATCCATTGCTTGCCATTATTGTGGTTGTACAGGACATAGTATTAACAAATAATCCATTAGGAACAACATCTACAGGGGTTCAAAATTAGTTTGGGTTCTCAAAGGTACAAAGGTTGGTATTGATGCTCCTAAGGTTAAAACTAACGTGTACGAATCCAAGGTCAAATGGGTACCAAAGTAAATAATTGATCATCTTACAGGAGCAGAAAGTGAGAAGTTCATCCAAAGAAGTCAAGTGGTTACTTGATAGTGGCTACTTAAGGTACAAGACTGACAACAAAGAGTTATCCATGCATCTCACAATGAAGAAAGGAAAAGACATAATCTTTAGAGATAGCAACAGAGGCAAGGTAGTAGGCATTGGCTTCATTAAGGTAAACAAAGTTAAAATTTCAGATGTACTTCTTATGAATGGTTTGAAATATAACCTGCGTAGTATATCTCAATTATGCGATATAGGTTATAATACCATATTTCTCAAAGATATATGTGATGTTTTTTATGCAAATAAGAATAGAATATTGCATGCTTCTAGGATAGGAGATGTGTATGTGATTGAATTAGATAAAATGATTGTTGAATCTTCTGTATGCTTGCAAGTATTGAGTGATGATTCTTGGTTATGGTATAGAAGGTTAGGGTATTATAGCATGGACCTTATTAGGAAATTATCAAAGCATGACATGTTAGAGGACCTTTCTAACCTTAAGTTTGTCAAAAACAAAACGTGTGGACCATGTCAAAGAGACAAACAAGTGAGGAGTTTATTTAAGCCCAAAAATACCATGTTCACATCCAAACCTCTTGAACTCATTCATATAGACCTTTTCGATCCCAATAGAGTTGCATCTCTAGGTGGTAAATATTATACATATGTCATTGTAGATGACTACTCTAGATTCACTTAGGTGTTTTTCTTGGAAAACAAAAGTGACACATTTGAGGAATTTAGAAAGTTTTCTAAGAGGATCTAGAATGAGCTTATCATTTGGTGAAAATTAGAAGTAACCAAGGTGGAGAATTTGTAAACCAAGACTTTAAGTCATTTTGTGATGAGAATGGGGTCACACATAACTTTTCTGCACCTAGAATACCACAACAAAATGGGGTAACCGAGAGAAAAAATAAAACATTACAAGAGATGGGTAGAACCATGCTCAATGAGTACGAGTTACCTCAATATTTTTGGGCTGAGGCAATAAACACTGCTTATTACATTTCCAATAAAGTGTTGGTTAGGAAATTCCTAGGTAAAACTCTGTATGAGTTGATCTATCAAAGGAAACCTAAAATCAAGCACTTTAGAATCTTTGAATGCACTTGTTACATCCTCAACACCAAAGACTATTAGAAAATTTGAGCCTAAGTCTGATGTGGGTATTTTTCTAGGTTACTATTCAAAAAGCAAAGTATATAGGGTGTACAATAAAAGAACTCAGGTTATAAAAGAAACCATACATATCACTTTTGATGAGTTAGAGCCTGAGTTAAAGAAAATGCTTGCTAAGGAAAAACTTAATGAGATGTACAGAGTCAGCACACTACAACGGCTAGTTAAGAAGCATTAAATGTCGCCATTAACGAGCAAAAAATAGAGCCGTTAGAAGAATTCAATTCAGACATAAATACAGCCATGTTTGCAGAATCAATGCTAGTTGTTGAAGTATATACTTTAAGCAATCAAAGAGCAATTATTCTCTCCTGTAATAAAATTTTTATTCTCTCTGATTCTTTGTTTTCCTGTTTGTATTTATTTTAGAGAGAGAAAGTTATACTTATTGAATATACACTCTTTTGAGATTTTAAACTTTTATCTCTATTTTATTGAGATACATTTTGGGTTACTCTTCACTCGTTATAAGAAAGACTATATTGGGTTTCACTTCACCCATTTTAACGAAAGTTGTATTTGTGGTTGCCCTTCACCCGTCATAAGAAGGAGTTGTAATTGGGTTCCTCTTAACTCGTAGAAACAAGGACTTTGTAATCCTCGGTGTGAGCAGATTCAACCGAGAAGAGTGAACATAGACCATTAGTCAAATCACTATAAAAATCTTTTCTGCTTCATCTTCTTTATCTTCTGCATTTAATTATCACAACACTTGCATCAGGTTCATTCATTTACTCAAAAAGTTTTTAAAAATCTTCATAAAAATTTTAAAATCCAATTCACCCCTCTCTTGGATTGTGCCATCTGGGCCTACACTGAGGGCCCTCTATCCCAGCACCAATGGTAACTGCTTCAGAGAGCCCATCCTTTGTAGTGGTAGGACGATCTTCATCCCTCTTCTTCTCTTCATCAGTAGTTTGAGTTGAGGCCTCAAAAGGAGCATCCGAAGCTTGTGTCCTTGAGGTCCCCGGGATTTTACGACCTAGCTAGCTAAATAACCAACTCAAGTCTATGTCTGGATATTCTTGGAGGAAGAGGTAGCTATATAGGTCCACGCCTTCGTCAATCCCCTGATCATAGTGGTGTTCGAGTAGGATCAGCACTTCCTTTATCTTTTTCCTCAAATCCTCTAAGAATTTTTGTACCTCTTTATATTGATCCTCGAGGACACGGTGCTCTTCTGATAGCCAACTTAAGTTATCATCTGTCCGAACAGCATTCGCCATACCCATGGATAAGTGGCCTTTCAAATGGGACTTATATATCTTAAGGGACCGGAATAGCTCATTTAGTCGGTTGTATTGACCAATGACTCTTTACCTTGCCCTCTCTAGTTATTCGTTCTCAGTTATTAAGATCTGGGCTCTAATTTTAACGGCTGAAAGCTTTGACTTTAGGGTTTCTCTATCTGCAGGCCACTGAGACCTCTCCTCTTCAAAAGTGAAATTCCTGGCCAATTATTTCGCTTTTTCCTTGGCTGCCTCCTCCTGAGCCGTTGCAACTCTCTCCTGAGCCCTCTTCTCTATTTTTTTTCACTGCTTTGAAGGACTGCTATCAGATAGATATTATATTTTAAAGGTCTTCTATGAACAAGTTTAATATATAAGCGTTCTGTTCAAAGAAAACAATACGAGAGTCAATACAGCAGGAGTATTACCTAGGTCACGAAATTCGGGTTCAGAGGGCACCTACCTTGTGTGCCCACATACTCATGAAGTTGAGGGCCTCATTAGAAGTTATGTTTGTCATGTCCTTGGCCTTCTTCGGGAAAATTATCTTCCAAGCTCAATTCATCATAAGGAGGAGATGTCTAAACTCCTCTCTTTCTTCCTTCGGGAGCTCCTTTATCAAGACCCCTTCAAGGTCCTCGTCCCCATCACCTCGCTTATCCCCTGGGGGCAGTTCATTACCCTTCTTATCTTTTGGGGGCAAGTTTATTTGTCATCGCCCCCATATAATTGTTTGCCCCTAAACCCAAAGCTTAATCATAAGTGACTCCCCTTTTTAGATCCAGCTGCCCCCTGTCCTTGCCCAACAGCTATCTGCGTACCTGACCTTGAATTCGAGAGGACTGATACACACCCCTTGCGATCAAAAACCCTCACTGTCAGGCTATTATTTAGAGGATGAAAAATTGATCTTCTTCTTCTTCCTCCTCTCGACTGGATCATACTCCATTGGCCTCTTTCCTTTGTCCTTGGCCTGAGCCAGATCCCCCCCCTAAGGACATTTCTCATGGTCCTCACCCGATTCTTTGATGGATATCCCTTTCTTCTTTGGGTGCTCATTCTTTTTTTCTCTTTTCTCGGGAGCCTTTTTTGTGTCCCCCTTTGTCAAACCTTTCCTTTTTTCACCTAGGGCCTTGGTATAGGGATCGATGGCTTTCGTAGCCCTTGATGCCCCCTTAGAGAGTAGACCTTTCAAAACATCGATCGCTATTTGTCTCTTACTAGCCAAAGACCGGTTCCTACTCCTACATGAAAAAATAGACTTGGTTAAAGGAAGCCAATGAAGACTTGATGTAATTATCTAAGGGATAAGAAAAGTGGATACCTTTGTTAATCTGAGCCCTTATCTTTGAAAGCTTGCTCCTGACTATTACCCTGGACACTAATCCTGACTTCACCAAGCTCTTTATGCTCAGTACGTATTTGACATCCAAGATCGAAAGAAATACCAGTCCGTTCATCAATTTCACTGAGAGGTTGGGTTACTTCTTTCCTGTGTTTGCACAGAAGGTATCCATTAATGAGCCTATTGTTAGCCAGACCACCCATCAAAATGAGAAAGCACTCACATACCTGTCTCTTGAAAACTGTAAGGAACAAAGCCCTGAGAGGATTCGGCCCAATCTCTACTAATGATAAACCATCGATCTTTCCAGTCCTTATTGTAAGAAGGATTCCCCTTCACCTTCTATTAATATCCCTGGTACACTTGCAGATAATACCACCCTGGGTACTGACTGGTATTCTTTTTAAGGGTGTCTAAATGCAACACGTCTTTTGGAGTTGGAGCAGGGCCCTTCTCATTGGCCTTCAACACAAATAGACCGCTCAGGATCCTCTAAATATTCAGAGTAAGATAATAAGGAAGGACCCTAAGGCCTCAAAGATCCTAACAAAGTACTTCTGCAGGGGGAGCCGAGCCTTCAACAATAAATGCTCCTCATTAATAACTACCTTCTTGGACGCTGGTGCACTGAGAATCTTAGTAGCTTATGACACCCTAAGCCGCACGCTATCAAAAATCAGGAATGCTTGTCTATAAGCTATAAGGTCTGCTTTATTAAAGGTGGAGGGGAACCAATCTGCTTCATTTGGCCCTCTAGCTCGAGCCTGATCCAAAGCATTCCTCGCATCATCACCACTTTCCTGAGCAATGAGTGGATCCCCTAAGGACCATATTTCACTACGGGCAACATCTGTAAGATCGTTTTTGTTGGTCATTTTCCTATATACTACAAAAAGCACTGTAAATTATTTGGTTCTATCATAAACAAAAGAAACCCACTACTGTTGAAACAACAAGTGATCATTCCTCTTTGTCCAAAAAACAAGACCCTCGTAAAACTCAACAACTAAAGACGTACCTTCGTGCTACTAAAAGAAAAGGATCTTTGAAAGAAGTTTATGAAGGGTTAAAGAACGAACATTTGCAAAAAATAAAAGACAAAAAAGAACGAAGATAGGCTGTAAATCGTTAGAGCAGAGAACGCAGAAGCTCTCAAGTAGCCAAAAATTCCTAGGGAGTAGAAAGTGATAAGGACAGGGATATGGAGTATTTATGCAGAAGGGAACCTTAATATGAACCATTGATGTTCAGAGAGCTGAAGGAGAACCACATGTTTAAACCTCATAAATGTTTCCCAAGGCTCGAGAAATGGTCAAATCTCAACTATTAATTCCCTGACACGTGGCTTGTTATGGGCCAAATGTTTAAAACTTTGCCAAAATCGAAGCAGCGCCAACTCATAAGAAAACATTTAAGGTGACCCTTGTGCAAACAGCATTTAATAAGGGAGAGATAGATCAAAGGACCAGGTGAATACAGGTCAGTTGAAGCCTCGTAAACACCATTAATAGGATGACACATTCAACACGCCAAGTGCCTCAACAACTCTTCACCTCCCTAGATCTGCAAAAACCCGAACCCGTCCAATTAAACAACCCTTTGGGAGCTATGTCACCATGCTTTAAGTTTCTGTCGAGAGCCTTGTAAGTCTTATACCAGAAACTGAAGGACTAGATGTTTGGGTAAAAGGAGAGGCTGACATATGAAGATTTTTTCAAGAAACATGTGGCACCCCCTGTCCTTGGGGCATGAAGATCTAACCCATTATCCCTCACCCCCCTCAAACGCTGTCCTATCTGTTTTAGGGTATTAAGCAATCGATTCTCAGTAATGCCAGTACCTACTTAGGAAACCCTTACCCCTAGTCCTTGGTCTGGAAACTTATCAATTTAAAAATGAGAATGATGTGAAGGTACTTAACTTATGACTTTAATTATCATTTGACCCATCAGGATTCGTCAATCCCATCATCTGTCAAACTTGGGGTGACGTCGCAGTGATAGACTCTGCAATTCTAACATAATGTGAATATTAATAAAATACGGCTATCACACTGTCCAAGAGCAGAAAGATCTCATCATTCCCATTCTCCGATGTCAAGTTACGTTTAGTAAAAAAAACCACTATAAAAGAAGGAGGATGGATTTTTTGAGGAAGACTTTTCACTTCTTCTCTTTCCTTATTTTTTTTCTCTTACCAGAACTTCACCGAAGTTTTCCTTCCACAACTTCAAAAAAAAAGAACATAAAAGACATATAAAAAAATGTTCAACTTCTTGCTTTCACTCCTCTTTATCGTCTCTACTTTTATCTTTGTTGACTTAGGCATCAGAATTTTTCTATCGAGAAACACACTCGGCGTTATTCCAAGCGTGTTAATGTTTTGTAGAGTTTTTGAGGTTAATCTCTACACCCAAAAGGTCCGATTATCAAACCTTCAATAGCAAGGATCTAATCACATTGCAATTGGATTGATTTTGCACCTTACCCGCTGAGTTGCCCCTTGTTTAATCTACGAAAGTCATCAAACATTTTTTGCATCAACAAAAACAATTAATCATCATGCATTAATCATTATGGCCGAATTCTCTAAGTTTCTTTATGCTTCATTTTTATCATATTAAATGTGATAAACATATATCTATAGTCATCATGTCTTCATATAGCACATTTAATCCAATTAAAATATAAGATAATAAACTATTTATCATCTTTTAAACCATGGTTTAACTATTTATCCATAAACTTAATTTTATTCAACAACGCTATCATGATCATGTCATGTTCCATACATATCCCTGCATCATTTACATGTTAATGCATAAATCTAAGTGAGAAAACAATTTTTCTCATTAAATCCTTACATAGCTAAATTTTTCAACCAAAATTTTCATATGAATCAAATTCAAACTAAGCATAAACAAGCATATTAACACATAATCATGCTTTGATACCATTTGAAAATGTGTTTAACTTCTAATCATGCTAATAAAGTGATTAATCTAGCTTTCTTAACTTTAAACATATTAAGTTTTTTATGCTTTAAAAGCATAAAATTAAGCAAATTAGTGAATATTTCACTAACCTTTGAACTTGATGAAGATTATACAAGATTCAAATATATAAATCCTCTGAGAACAACCACCACAAACCCTCGAAATATATTCTAATTCTCTTAATATACCTTAAGGACCTATAAGGCATTCATAGTACCTAAAATAAAACCAAACTCATTCATTTTAAATTTCAAAATCTCATGGCAAAATATATCCAAATGTAATCATAAAATCAATTCATCAAACTTACTCATTTCAATAATAGTTTCAATAAAATTTTTCAATATAATTCCTCGTCAAAATAAAATCATAATCTTCCAAGCATAGCAATTCATTTGTCATCAATTGAGCTCCTTTCAAAAGCATACTAAAAGATTTTTTAATAAACTAAAATCATTATATAGCACAAATTTTATACAAAACATATATTCAAATTATAATTCTATTTCTAAATTCCCAATGAAAATATAAATCTCATATTCATACATTGTCCAGTGAACTTGAATATCTTAAATATAAGTCGAATAAAAAACTTACTGAAATTTTGCTAAACCCCAAGGTGGTGGTTTATCTCTCAACATACTTAGAATCACTTAAAACAAAAAGGTAAAAAGGGATGAGAATATGGAGGTATACTTTACGAGTAAAATAATATGAAAATATATATATATATATATATATATATATATATTCTAAAAAGGATTTAAAATAAAATAAATTATGAAAAATATAGAAATATTTTAAGTATTTTAAAACCTTAATATGTTTTATTAGAAAATTATTATACTGAATCCTTTTTTCAACAATTACTCTGGTTAAGAGTAATCCTAAGATTATCAATGAGTTTATAAAAATTTAAGTTATTTTTAAAATAGTAGTAATGCATGTTCAATTTATTAAAATTTTGTATATTACTAATGTTTGTCTCTGGTAATCACATAGTGATACTTGTGAATGTACTCGATATTTTTACTTGGTGGGCCATCTTGTATCATAATAGTAAATGAAAAATACAAAAATTGAAATGTAAATCAATTCAATCTCTTTTAGCCCACAAACATAACTGTATTCTGCACGCCATAATTATTTATTTAAAATCATAATAGAATATAACCAAAGCATTTGTTTATAGAAGAACTAATTTATATAAAACATTTTGAAAATAATATAAATGATTAAAGGTTTTCTCACTTTTAAAGAGGGTAAGCACTTCTTATCATCTCTCACTTTGAGCGAACTCTTCTCTTACATCATCAATGCCAATGGTTGGATTTAAACCATAGGAAGCTATAATTCATGCTAATTTCAGAAAACCCCAAAATGCTCAAAACCCTAGTTTCTTGTCCTCATCAAATTCTCACCCAAATTTGAAAAATAAAGCTTATAGGATGTTTAAAGGGTTGATTTCTTGTTAATTTGAGTGAGAAATCAAAGATTAAATGAAAAAATTACAAAAAGAGAGGGAGGTTTGAAGAATGCAAAGAGGAGAAAGAATGGGGCAGAAAAGAGAAGAAGAAGAAGAAGAAGAAGAAGAAGAAGAAATGCCCTTAATGGTATAAAAGAGAGAAGATTTTAGAAGGGGTAAATATAATATTCCATAGGTAATAATTCGAGTCTGGTATCAGTCATACTTGTGGCCCTTTTTTAAGGGCGATCTGGTGCCAAGACTGATGCCATGTCTAGCATCGGTCATGGCAATCTGGTGATGATCTAAGGGAGTTTCTCTAAATAGGTCTTCCCCTAATTCTTGCCATGTTTTCTTCTTCCTTCCAACTCTTGCTCTCTTCTGTTTTCGACACTGTTTCTATCTTTATCCGATGTCTTTTTTCACACTATTTTCTTTTTATCCATAAAATTTTAAATCTTTTTTAAAATATTTGTAATTTTAGCTCCTACAGCTCACTTTAACTATAATAGGGTTAAAAAAACGAAAAAGAAGACGAAAAATAACGACAGTTAATTACATGTAATTATACTTTATATTTTATAATTTTCAATAAATAAGACCTAATGTTTAATATTTTTTAATTAACTTATTTTGTTTTTTATTTAATGTTATAATGTATGAATATAATTTTTTTTATAAAATTAAGACTAAAATATCTCTTTTATTTTATTTTTTAATTAATTAATAAAAACTTATATTATTAAAGATATTTTTTATATATTTTTTATAATTTAAAAAATATTTTAATTAAATTTAAAAAATTAATTTAATCATAACCGAAATTAGAACCAATCCAAAATTGGAATCAAACCAGAACTGACTCGAACCGGTTCATAACTATTTTATCATCAATTTTGAGCCAATTCAATTGAACACCATCCAAAGAATCGATCTAAATTAATCCATTATATTTAATAATTTAGATCAATTTTGTCTTTTCTAATTTTTTAGTCCAACCCACACCAGTCCAAAAGCACCGAATTAGACTCGTTACACAGCACTACCTATTAATTCAAATGTAATCCAGTGGATTTCCGGCCGAATCCGTGTTTTCTGCCACCCACGTATATTCACCCGGATCCGCATTCGTAAAATTCAGCATTAAAAGCCGAACCCGAAATCAATAACTCTGCCCTAATTTTTGATCATTCTTCATTTCGTCGTTTTTCTCTGTCAATCATCGGGCACCTGCAGTACCACCAGTCGGTCCGTCATTCACAGGTGCACCGCCAAGGTTAGTTCACAAGATCAGAGTCTGTATATAATCACTTAGAAGGAACAACTACTGTGAATTATTTTTCGGTGTTGCCTTGAAATCTCTACAATGTGTTAATTGTGCATTCATAGTTTCATACCAAGGCCTCAAACCTGTTTGACGAAATTCCACTGAGGGTTTCGATTATAAAAATTTGCTAAAACTCTGCATACCATTTCGCTAATTCCCAGCTAAGCTTATTTATCGTATGAATAGATTTTACTGCTTGGTTGATTTCACCGAAATGGAATGACGTGGATAAGTTATGACGGAATGTATTTTTCAGCTCATTTAGCTCGATCAGCCGTTTTTGAATTAATAATACTCTTAAGCTGGAATCTTATCTACTGAATCTCCAGCATTCTATTCAAAAATGATTTATTTTGTTGAGTTAGTGGTACTAGCAAAATTTTGATTGGAGTATATATAGGCTAATGTTCTAAATATCTGTCGTAGCTGAAACTTCTTGGTTTGTGGCATTTGTAGAAGCGATTACGAGTGCATCTAGGCTTGTAGTTTGTTCACAATTGTTGTTAAGTTTGAGTGGATTTCATTAAATAGAAGATATATAGTAGGTTTGTATCGATGCTTGAATGTTTGGGATTTTGCCTCCCGTCAGTGAACTGCCGGTAAACTTCCTTTTACCTTTCACTTTAGTGGCTTTATTTGCCTTGCCTTATATAATGCATCCCTTTCACCCACGGATATCCACATTTCAGCAACCGATACCGGCATTGCAACAAATCCGAATCTTTCACCAAATCTGGGTTCAACCATTTTAGTCCAAATCCGGATCCAGATATCTGGCCTGGATCTGGACCTTTGCCATCCCTATTTTCAATTGACATATTCTCATTTTATATACACAATGCATTTTAAATTTTACATAATATGTTCTAAATGTGAGTGTAAGGGTGGGCATATCCAATCTGATCTTATCCAAGCCAACAATTAGATTGGTTTGGATTGGTTCTAAAAATTTTAAATTGTTTTATGGAATGGACTAAATTTAAACCGATATGTTTGAATCGATTTGAAATTTAGATCCAAAGCAATAATGACCATCGTTTTGGGTGTATCCAATCCAAACTAATCCAAATTGACAATTGAATTGGTTTGGATCAATTCTAAAACCTTTTGGATTGGTTCTTGGAATGAAGTAAATCCAAACTGACATGCTTGGATAGGTTTGAAATTTAAGCTTAAACCAATCCAAACCGACAATACCTACCCTATATGTGTCAGTGGGACATTAATAATATAATTTTATCGTATTAGTAGTATTTTTTTAAAACATATATAATATAAACTTTCATTCGACAACATAAATAGAACAATAGTACAACATAAGCAACAGGTTCATCAACCTTCAAATTAAAAATACAGTAAATAAAATCTAGAACAACAAATATTAGAGATATCATGTTATGGTCCCGAGTTTGAGATCGAGTCATCGGGTGATGTTCAATTAAATCTTGCTGGAATAAGGGATCGATTCCCTTGTTCTTGTTTCTTGATCGACCTATTTTTG
>JAVXUL010088511.1:0-23434 GCA_035590515.1 Trichilia minutiflora | reverse complement strand
TCAAGTTCTATACCCTCTCATGCACAATCTAACCACGAAGACATGCACGAACACTCTTGAGGGATTTACTATTATGCTCAAAATACTGAAGAATAGGTTTCACATCTTTTCTTTTTCAAATCTCTACTTATCAAACTATAAGAAAAATCATTGGGCACGGCTGCCTTCCTGGGGATTACACTGATCAGGCATAACCCTGAGCCATTAATGGATTTCGTGTGCAAGAGAAACATGCTATTATAGATTTAAATGCAAGAAATAGAATATGCAAGATTTTTCGAAAAATATGCCCACCACTGACGTTCGCCTCGAGCTGTCATGGGGTGACATCCATGACTGACTTGACGAGACTCACAGGTGGTCAAATCACATCACTCTATCACAGTATACAACCATACATCACTCCCACCTGTAAAGTCTCCCCTCACCTAGGCGACCTCTCAATCAGGCTGATCCTAGGTTACCTCCCCTGTAGTTACAGTAAACAACCTGACCTTCATGACAATATCACCAATATGCATACATAAAACCTAGCCCTCTAGCCATATCATCAGGTATCAAATATAAAATCTGCCTTAGACCGTATTTTCAAGTATCAAATATAAAATCTAGCCCTTAAACCGTCTCATCATCATAAAATCATCCTGGAGACTCAATCCAAGGTAAATCAAAATATATATATTCATCAACAAGATGCAAATATTTCGTAAATTAGCCATTGGCCATTATTTATATAAAACATGTACGTCAAACTATTTAAAATCATCATATACATCATATCTCATCGCAAACCTCACGAAAACATAAATCTATTCATATATTTTGTGTAAACAAAAGTGATAAGCAAAATCATTTATAAATCATTCACAAATCGTTATAAATATAAAAACACGAGTTGTTTAGAATAACAAAAACATAAAAATTTCCACTCAAAGGTTAGGGAGGGTACGCACTCCCTAGAGTTTTTTGTTCGGGTCAGATTATTGATCCTCGTAATCGATGCTTATACACATAAATACGAAAACTCTATCAATATACATTTTTAAACTATAAACGGGATACGTATACATGGAATGCGTGTAATCTTGGGTTCCTAAAATTGGCTTATACATGAACTCGACTAAAACCCTCACTGTCCAATCGGTTATCAAACCTTTAATACCAAGAATCCACATTCGTGCCAAACTAGTGTATTTCAACTTAGTTTTACGATCCTCACAAGTAGACCCCCACATCCTCACTGGAATAGTAACTCAGATATTGTTTATGCCTATCATATTTTTTAAAATTTTATTTCTAGCTTCTTATCGAGTTACCTAATCTTCTTACATCCTAAATAACACCAGAAAACCTAAAATCATGCGATAAAACTAGAAAATCTATTATGATGTACAGTAAAACCCATTTGTAAAAAATTATTAAAATACAAAATGCGATATACAGATAAGTTAGAAAAGTTACTACGAACCTCATGGTATCATTGGTTTTCTTCGATTTGGCCTAGAACTCGAAAAACCCTAATTTGAGCTCTGAAACCTTAATTCCTCAAATTCGTTTTATACGTTTCTTACCACAAATTGAAACTAGCAACGTGTTTGAGAGGTAGGATGTGGCAAGATGATGAAGAGAAATCAAAGAAAGGATGAAAAATGAGATATGTGTGTGTAGAGTAGAGGACACATGAATGGGAGAGGAGGAGAAGAGAATAAGAAGGAAAAATAGGGGAAAAGATGGGTCAGCTCCCCTTTTTATAAAATTAAAGGTAAAATTACCATTTTGCCCTTGATTATATAATAAAAGAAGCTTGTAAAAGGGGGCAAATCGATCATTTTGTGCAATTCGATCGAATGAATTGACCAAAATGGGGTTCATTCGAACGAAACGAACCCTTTGTTCAGTCGAAGATTTTGTGAGCCTTTGAAAAATTTTGGCCAATTTATTCATTGGAATGATTTAGCCATTCATTCAACATTCGAATGAAGTTAAGCTTCGTTCGACTGAAAGTTTTCGAGTTCTCTAAAAAATCTAGTGCCTTTGGTTTGATCGAACGAATCAAACTTTCGTTTAGTCGAACTTATTCGTTTGAATGAAGTCAAGTATTCGTTCGACTGAATGCTTTCTGTCTCAAGTCTCATTTTACGATCGAGCTTTTGTTTAAATTTGTGGCATTCATTCTCATTCCTTAATCATTATAACTCCTTCAAAATCTCATATTGACTCTCAAAATACTATCGATCTATATAAAACCTAGGCGTACATTTATAAAAAAGACAAAAATACCCTTATTAAAAAAAACGGGGTCTCACAATCTACTCTCCTTATAAAAATTTTGTCCTCAAAATTTACTCATATGCATGACACGACTAAAACATCAATAAACTGATGAATTCTCAAAACCAAAATTCTATATAACTAAATTACCTGTTTTTGCACCAAAAAATTTTTGGGTCTGTTCTTGATTCGTAGTAAACATCTTTGTCTGCCTCTATCTCTAACCCTGAGTCTTCTCAGCACTCTATTGCATCATAGAAAAGCTACCTACTCTAAATTCCTAGCTAGTTGGAGTCGTTACTTGCATCATCGACGGTTGTTGTGAGTTGGTAGGGTATGAATTGATACAAGAGGATTATCTGTCTCCATTCCAGCTAAGCTAGGGCACTGCTTGATAATGTGACCTGGTTGTCTATAATGGTAACACACTGGAGGAGACCAATAGGTGCTGCTATGATATCTTTTATAATTTTTGCACTGACTTATTATCTGATTTAAATTTTAACTAGTTCTCTCAACTGGGTTTCATACTCAGTCACTGTACTTTCCATTTGCTTCAATCTTAAAAATTCCTGTTTCTTCTGGTTATAGTGAAATGGAGTATAGAACTTATTCTTGAACTCTCAGAAAAAATCATTCCAAGACAATGGCGATCTCGATCTAACTTGCACATTAGCCCACCAAGCAACCACCCTGTCCTCTAGCAAACGAGTAGACACCTTCAACCTTAACTTATCTTTTAATTCCATATCCTTGAAGTCTTTCTCTAATTTCTTCAACCATCTACTCGCTTTCGTAACATCTGCAGAGCCATTAAATGGTACACTCCCCAGTTGTCTAACTTCTCTGATCAGCTTAGAAAGTTTCAAAATTGGTCTTGATAGCTCAGCTGCTATTAGAGCTGTAGTAGTTCCTGGATATGGGTATGGGTATGGATAAGGGTATGGTGCTGGTCCACATTGACCTTGTGTCTGAGCAAAGTTCTAGGCATTCCAATATACCAAAAATGTAAATCCCGTCCTTGAGTATTGTGTGTATAATAGTAAATCTCTCAAGAGTTTTTATAGATGATACCATGTTTAGATTATGCCCAAGATGGTATAAAACTTGAAAATGTTTTTTTGAATAAGATTATGGTGTGGGATAGGAGTCTTTGAGAAAGAATTGGAATTTTGACCCCCAAATCATCTCTAATTAAGAAAAAGTTTCATATTATTTTTGTATATCTCGAAGAGAGGTTTTCGATGATATATTATGAGTTCTATGCAATAACTGAATCAAAAGTTATGACCATTTAAAGTGACAGTCCTCGGAAGGAGGACCAGAATCAAAAGTATCGATACGTTTAGGGAAATGTATCGATACATTAGGGGTGAGACCAAATGTGTCAATACCTTTGGAGAAGGGTATCGATACTTTTCAGAGTTGAGGGCTAAACGTATCGATACGTTGAAGGCATGATGAATTGTGAGCAGTGCCAAACGTATCCATACATTGGCAAAAGTATAGACACCCTGATGACTAAGATGAAGACCGCTTGTGATGAAACGTGTCGATACGTTGGAAAAGGTATCGATACCTTACAGGTTATGAACAGTATTTTGGCCAAACATATCGATACGTTGGGGCAAACGTATCGATACGTTGCAGGAAAAATGCCAAAGGTATCGATATGTTTTGAAACGTATTGAAACCTTTGAGCGATTTCACAGCCTATTTATGCAAAGGTAGGGATCGTCTTCCTCATTGGGTTTCTTTGCTTTCTCTCTCTATTAAAATAGTAAAAAACATTCTCTTTCACCATTAATACTGATCTCCTTTATTTCTCCACCAAACTTTGCCATTTTAGTTATTATAAGCTGAGAATCAACACCAGAACCCAGAAATATCCTTTTATTAGAGTTCTATCCCTCAGATTATGAGGATTCATGAGGAGAAGAGGTACGATGAACAATAGTCAAAGAGAGATTTAAGCTAAAAAGGGGCTCCAAGCTCACCTACCAGTTCGGACGCGACAGTTGAGATGGGAGGATCTCCGCTATACCGAGAGGGTGATTTCCCACCCCAGAACTATGAGTGGACATGTTACTTTCCCTTCGCCTCTTTTTATATTATTTTTGAATAACTATAATGCTAGAGATGATAGCATAAAATATAAATGCGTATATGTATAATTAAAATGAGGAGGCGTTGAATGTATGTTGTGTGGTAACCGGGAGGGCCCCTTATTTGTGATAGAATAGGTTTGTGATGAAACCTAGATTGCCATGAATATGAGGCTAGAGGCCTATTATACTCATGTTTGTTGATAACGTGAGGTTACAAGATTGAGGTCGGAGGCCAATAGCAAATGATATTTTTATATGATATACTATGGATGTGGCATAACTGTGTATGTATAATGGCCGGGGTGCCATGGTTGTTATTTGGCCTTATATGCCACTATGTTTATTTCATTGATTTTGGCCTGGTGAGCTATTGATGTTTATTTATCATATGTGTGCCATGTTAATGATTTACATATGGGTGAGGATTGGCCATACAACTCGTAAAGAGTGGGTGGAATCTAATAGTCCTAGGGTAAAGATTCATAGTTATATAAACTATGCCACATCATATTTGTTTAGGATTTTGAGGAATTTTCAAAATCAATGTATATATATTCATTTGCTATATTATTTTCTTGTCTACTCACTGAGTATTTTCCCAAATACTCACCCCTCACTTTCCATTTCAGGTTAGTGTAGTCGGACGTGGTATAGCATAGCTAAAGCGAGACTTCAGCACAGTTTTCAGGTACTCGACTCATATTTTTATCTTATGGTCCACTGAACTGAAAAATATTTATAAAGAATGTTCATGTATTTGGCTTGGCCCAGAATACTTTATAATGTATTTTGAGAAAATACAGTTTTAATATATATTTGTTTGAAAATATTCTATTTTGTATTATTTTATTTGAAAATGAGTTTGAAAATAGGTACTAATACCTTGCAGGTCCTAGGAGTGAATTCTAGGTGATAGGATGTATTTTCGGGACTCGTGGTGATTGTCACCTGATCGACTAGGATCGGAACGTGATAATTTTATTGGTATTAGAACTTTTGGTTTGTGAGTGAGTTATGTTTTTTGTTTTTGAACTCTCTCGACTTTGACTATTGAAGATTTTCAAAATTTGATGATTTCAATGAGATTGTGTCAGTGGACCATAGATTGAGTCGAGTCAATTATGTTTTATGATTTATATTGACATTTATGTAGAATGCCGTCGCGACCCGAGAGGGAAAAAGGTAGACCACAGAGGAATGTAGTGATTAGAGATGATCGGGAAGCATCATCTCATGCTCCACCATCTGCTTTTGAGTAGGAGCAAATTCCTGTGGATCCTCTGTCACAAATGCAGAATCCTGAAGGGAATGCTTATTTTCTTTGGTCACAGAAGACCTGGAACACATTCATGGCATTTATGAGTACGTAAAATTTAGTGCCAGATCCGAATCAAGTTAAATCATCTCGGCCAGTGAAAAAGTTATCCAATTTGATCAAAGAAGTAAGACAACTTGAAAGTGTTCCTTTATGTGGAACCAATGATACTCTAGAAGCAAGTAGATGGCTGAGAATGATGCAACAGAATATGAGTAACATGGATTTATTAGATGAGAAAAAGCTGAGAGTGGTTACCAAACTACTATAGCAGAGTGCTGCTACTTTGTGGCAGAATATTTCTTTGAGACTGAATGCTAAGCCTACCTAGATAGATTTCCAGAGAGCCTTTCAAGAGAAGTACTTTACACACTTTCACAGTAATCAGAAAAGGCAAGAGTTTATGAACTTGAGACAGATGGGTAACACAATAGCTGATTACAAGACTTAGCTAAGACAGTTGACAGAGTTTGTTCCAGAACTTGCCACTGAAGAAACCTTGTATGCTAAATTTGAGATAGGGCTGAATTTAGAGATCAGAGACAGAATGCCAGTAACAGGCAGGCAAAGTTATGAAGAGGTGATGTAATTGGCCTTTAGAGCAGAGTCTTTGATTAGGGAAAGAAGGTCCAGGGCTAGATTTTAGAAGAGAAAGGACCTTAGTGTGTCAATGGGTCAGTCTTCTAAGAAGAGCCGCAGTAGTAGATCTTCGAGTGGCCAGTCAACAAGTCCTGGGGTTTCTTCACCTTTTTCTCTTAGAGAGCAAAGATCGTCTCAATTTGATACTTCTGTCTCGGGATCAGGGCGATCAGGCAAAAAGTCATCTGACAGTAGGCGATGTCCTAACTGTAGGAGGTTTTATAGCGGGCCTTGCAGAGTACCTCTCTAGCTTCAGTGTTTTCAGTGTGGCCAAGTGGATCATATGAAAAGAGATTGTCCTAGTTTGGGGACAATAGAGACTGCTAACCAGCCAGGGCAAGATATGAGATTTACTAGTACACAGCAGCCCATGTCTCAGCCACAGTTTACGAGTGCTCGTCAGGCTAGATCAAGAAGTGGGTCTGCTCGTCAGGGTAATCAAAGAAACCAATCACGAGTTCATACTCGAGTTTTTGCAATGAATCAAAAGCAGACTCAGGTGAATCCAGACGTGATCACAGGTATGGTAATGATTTTTGATCATCCAACATACATTTTGGTTGATCCTGGTTCAGATAGGTCATTCATTAGCATTACATTTGCAAGACATGCTAATAGGGACTTGGTACCTTTAGAACCAGAGTTGATTGTTCATACGCCCTTGGGACAAAGATTACTACAGAACATTGTGTTTATTCGATGTGAGGTCTGAATAGGAGAAGTTGCTCTTGAGATTGATTTGATTCTATTGGGAATCCAGGATTTTGATTTTATTTTGAGCATGGATTGGTTATCACAGTATTATGCTACAATTGATTGTCAAATAGCTCAATCGAGTGACCATCAAGGACAATTATCTATTGTCGAGGATAGATGATCTGTTTGATCAATTGCAGGGTACGAGATTGTTTGTCAAGATTGATTTGAGATCAGGATATCACCATATCAGAATTAGAGAGGATGATGCTCCCAAGACAGCATTTAGGACTCGTTATGGCCATTATGAGTTCCTGGTTATGTCCTTTGGATTAATAAATGCACATGCACCATTCATAAATTTGATGAATCAAGTTTTTCACCCTTATTTGGACAAGTTTGTCATTGTGTTCATAGATGACATATTTGTATATTTAAAAAATAAAAGAGAATATGCCCAGCATCTCAGGGTAGTGCTTCAGACCTTGAGAGAGAGACAATTGTATGCTAAATTCTCTAAGTGTAAGTTTTGTCTTAGAGAGGTGTATTTTCTAGGGCATGTAGTGTCAGACAGTGGGATACTCGTAGATCCAAAGAAGATCGAGGCTATAGTTCAATGAAAACAGCCAAGGAATGTGACTGAGATCCATAGCTTCTTAGGGTAAGTAAGATATTATAGGAGATTTGTTGAGAATTTCTCCTTGATGGCTGCACCATTGACGAGGCTTACAAGAAAAGAGGTTAAGTTTGAGTGGGATAATCAGTGCGAGCAGAGCTTCCAAGCTCTGAAGAATTATCTTACTTCGACATCGGTTTTAAAACTCCCTACGCCAAGAGACGAGTATATTGTTTATAGTGATGCCTCGAGGTGGGGCCTCGATTGTGTATTGATGCAGAATAGAAGGGTCATAGCTTATGCTTCTTGACAGATAAAGAAGCATTAAGAGAATTATTCTACCCATGATTTAGAGTTGGCTGCAGTGATTTTGCATTAAAGATTTAGAGGCATTACTTATATGGGGAGCAGTGCCAGATATTCACTAATCACAAGAGTCTCAAGTATTTGCTTACGTAGAAAAAGCTGAATTTGAGACAACGGAGGTGATTAGAGTTGATTAAGGATTATAACCTGATCATCGACTATCACCCAGAAAAGGCTAATATGGTTGTTGATGCTTTAAGCAGAAAGACTTCAGTCAATTTCGCTCATGTCTGTAACACTTATATGTCTTTGTTGTTGAGTCTGAGAGCATTGAGAGTATCACTAGGGTATGATAAGGTTGGAGCCTTGATGGCTAGTTTTGTGGTTAGACCTATCCTAGTTGATCAGATCAGGCAGAGTCAGATGTCGGATAGTGAGTTGGTCAGAACTTGCCAGAAAGTTAGAGATGGCAAGGAGAGTGACTTCTACTTTACTCAGGATGGTACCTTGACTTTCAGAGGTCAGATATATATGCCTAATGATAGAGGGCTGAGAGAGGTTATCTTAGAGGAGGCCCACAGTTCTACATTTACCATACACCCAGGTAGTATTAAAATGTACCATACCATCAGAGAGAGCTACTGGTGGTCAGGGATGAAACAGGATATCGTCCAGTTTGTGGCGAGGTATTTGATATATCAGCAGGTCAAGGCTGAGCACTAGAGACCTGCAGGGACTTTACACCCTCTACCTGTAGGGACTTCGTGATTGGGTTGCCTCGAACTTAGACAGGCCACGATGCCATTTGGGTAATTATAGATCGACTCACTAAGTCAGCCCATTTTTTGTCGATTCGAGTAAATTTCTCTATGGAGAAATTGGCCAAGTTGTATGTTTCAGGAATTGTCAGACTGCATGGAGTACCAGTTACTATAGTGTCAGATCGAGATCCTCATTTTACATCTCGATTTTGGCCTAGACTTCAGAAAGCTATAGACACTCAGTTGACTTTTAGTTCTATATTTCATCCTCAGACTGATAGACAGTCAGAAAAGACCATCCAGACGCTAGAAGACATGCTTTGAGCATGTGTTATTGAGTTTTTTGACAGTTGGGATACGCACCTATAGTTGATAGAGTTTGTGTACAATAATAGTTATCAGGCTAGCATTGAGATGGCACCTTATGAGGCTTTGTATGGTAAAAAATGCAGAATCCCACTGTGTTGGAATGAAGCTGATGAGAGATTAACACTGAGAAAGTCAAGATTATCAGAGAAAGATTGAAAGCACCTAAGATAGACAGAAATTATATGCTGATACTCAGAGGAGAGCATTAGAATTTGAAGTAGGCGATCGGGTTTTCTTGAAAGTATCGCATTGAAAAGGAATAATCAGATTCAGAAATCGAGGGAAGCTACATCTTCGGTATATTAGACCCTTTGGTATTATGGAAAGGATAGGCCCAATAACCTATAAATTGGAATTACCATCATAGCTGAGTCAGATATATGATGTCTTCCATATATCAATGCTCAAGAAGTATATGCCAGATTCTTTGCATATACTTGAGACACCACCGTTTAATTTGATAGATAATCTTAATTGTGTAGTATAATCAGTGAGGATACTTGATTAGCAAGAAAAGATCCTAAGATATAAGACTATTTCGATGGTGAAAGTCTTATGGCAAAGTGCCACAGTTGAGGAGATGACTTGGGAGCCAAAGAGTCTGATGAGACGACAGTATCCCCACCTTTTTCAGTGATAAGGTATGTGTTTAGCCCAAAAGAAAGGTCTTTGCATGTTCTATGTGACGTATATTTTATTTTCATTACTGTTTTATTCTATAAAAGCTACAGTTTCTTCTCCTAGTAATAAATAATAAGTGAGATATTTTAAAATACATTTATTTGATTATTAGGGGAAATGGAGGGTTGTATGCTTAGTATTACTGTTTTTGTTACTACTTATCATATAATCATGTAGAATTTTGAGAACAAAATTCATATAAGGGGGGAAGAATTGTGAAACCCATCCTTTAGTATTGTGGGTATAATAGTAAATCCCTTAAGAGTTTCCATGCATGATACCATATTTAGATTATGCACGAGAGGGTATAAAACTTGAAAATGAGTTTTGAACAAGATTATAGTGTAGGATAGGAGTCATTAAGAAAGAACTGGACTTTTAATCCTAAAATTATCTCCAATTGAGAAAAAGTTCTTTCTTCTTTTTGTAGATCTTAGTGAGAACTTTCTAATGATATATTATGGGTTCTAAGGCGATACCCGAGCCAAAAGTTATAGTTATTTGAAGTAATAGTCCTCGAAAGGAGGACCAGAAGCAAAGATAACAATACATTTAGGGAAACGTATCGATAAGTTAGGGGTGAGGACAAACGTGTCGATACCTTTGGAGAAGGATATCGACACCTTTCAGAGTTAAGGGCCAAACATATCGATACGATGAAGGCATACTGAATGGTAAACAGTACTAAACGTATCGATACCTTGGCAAAGGTATCGACACCCTGGTGATGAAGCTGAAGTCCACTTGCATCGAAACGTGTTAATACGTTGGAAAAGGTATTGACACCTTCCAGGCTTGTGAACAGTGTTTTGGCCAAACCTATTGATACGTTGCAGACAAAAATACCAAAGGTATCGATACGTTTTGAAACGTATCTACGCCTTTGAGTGATTTCACAGCCTATTTAGGCAGAGGCAAGGAACGTCTTTCTCATTTGGTTTCTTTGTTTTCTCTCTCTGTTGAAATAACAGAAAACACTCTCTCTTACCATTAATACTAATCTCCTCCATTTCTCTACCAAACTTTGTCATTTCAGTTCCTATGAACTGAGAATCAACACCAGAACCCAAAAATCTCCTTTGATCGGAGTTTTACCCGTCGGATCGTGAGGATTTGTGAGAGAAAAAGATAAGGTGAACAGTAGCTGAAGAGAGATTCAAGCCAAAAAAGGGACTCTACGCTTGCTTACCAGTTTGGGTAAGCTTGTTCTTCAACTTATCTCTCTCGTTTAAGCTACCATTTTACGTAAATCTAAGAATATGTAGCGCGGGTACTATTTATAAAAACCTAAAAATTGGGGGTTTTAGTTTATCATTTATATTGATAAATTAGAGGGCTTTGAGAGCTATTGGTGTTAAAATTGATGAGAAATGGTAAATAGAATGGAGTTTTGCATATGGCAATATATTAGAGAGAAGGTAAAGAGAGAGAGAAGAATGTAAGTGTAGCATGAGCATGAATTGTATCATGCATGCACATCATATCAAATCGTAAATCTATGTTTGTATGTGTATCCAAGCACAACAGCTGAGATGGAAGAATCTCTACTGTAAGGAGGATACCAAGAGGGTGGTTTCCCACCCCAGAACTGTGAATAGACATATTCCTTTCCCTTCGCCTCTTTTTATGTTATTTTTGAATAACTATAATACTAAAGATGATAGTATAAAATATAAATGTGTATATGTATAACTGAAATGCGAAGGCGTTGGATGTATGTTGTGTGATGGCTGGGAAGGCCCCTTATTTGTGATAGAATAGGTTTGTGATGAAACCTGGATTGTCATGAATGTGAGGCCAAAGGTCTATTATGTTTATGTTTGTTGATAACATGAGGTTACGAGATTGAGGCTAGAGGCCAATAGCAAATGATATTTTCATATGATATACTGTAGATGTGGCATAACTGTGTATGTATAATGGTCGGGGTGCCATGGTTGTTATTTGGCCTTGTTTGTCACTATGTTTATTTCATTGGTTTTGGCCTGGTGAGCTATTGATATTTATTTATCACATATGTGTCATGTTAATGATTTACATATGGGTGAGGATTGGCCATACAGCTCATAGAGAGTGGTTGGAATCTAATAAACCTAGGAATGTGGATTATCCATACAATTCAAGATGGATGGGTGAAATCCAACATGTCCAGGCTATAGCATGCTAGCTATATATATATATATGTATATTCATGAGCACACATCCCTAACCATATTACGGATCAGCCATACAGATCAGAGAGAGTGGATGGGATCCTATAGACCGAGGGGTTATATGCGTATTTGATTTGTATTGACTTTCACAATTATATAAACTATGTCACATCATATTTGTTTAGGATTTTGAGGAATTTTCGAAATCAGTGTATATATATTCATTTGTTATGTTGTTTTCTTATATACTCACTGAGTATTTTTCCAAATACTCACTCCTCACTTCCCATTTCAGGTTAGTGTAGTTGGACACGGCATAATAAAGCTAAAACGAGACTTCAGCACATTTTTCAGGTATTCGACTCAGATTTGTACCTTATGGTCCACTGAACTGAAAAACATTTGTAAAGAATGTTCATGTATTTGGCTTGACCGAGAATACTTTGTAATGTATTTTGAGAAAATACAGTTGTAATATATGTTTGTTTGAAAATATTCTATTTTATATTATTTTATTTGAAAATAAGTTTGAAAACAGGTATTAATGCCTTGCAGGTCCTAAGAGTACATTCTAGGTGATAGGATATATTTTCGGGACTCACGACGATTGTCACGTGATCGACTAAGGTTGGGGCGTGACAAAGATTAAGTCAAACTTGAATGTAACATCTTTAACCAAGATTAACTAATTAATTTAATTAATAAATATATAACATTTATATATTAATATTAATATGCCAATTATCATAATCTTATCCATATAAACTCTAACACTTGTCAAATTCTCTAATCATTAAAGAATTTGATAATTAGATATATTAATATATATTTTGAATTTTTAATTATCCAAAATTATGGTACAATTATCAAAATGCCCTTGGTTAACATTTTACATAAGGGTAAAATAATAATTTTCTTTTAAATTAAACACTTTAATTTAAAATTTATTATTTTTTATTAAAATCATATTTTAATATATTTGATAATCATAATTATCAAATTTAAATATGTAATTTATAATAAATTACATATTTGTATCATATAAGGGCAAAATGATCACAGTGAGAACTACTTACCAGGAATTTATCCGGCCTTTACAAGATAAAATTCTCGATTTTTTGATGTCAAATCACTGAGAAAACTAACATTTCATCCAAGCTATAGTGGGATCTGGGCATTGTTTCGACAAATTTTCTAGCATTATATGACTAGCAACTGATTCCTCTTGTCGGCATGAGTCCAATAACGCAAGTGGTGCATCAATCCAACATGTGTACTCGAAGTTATGATCAAAATACACTCTCTTTCTATTTTCTATCTCCTTCATCCTCTCTCCTCCCTTCTCTCCCTTACCAAATAAATTCTCCTATAAAATAAACCCCCATAGCCTATTTACAGGCATCAGGGATAAAATTATCATTTCAAGATAAATTATTTTTTGGGGGTAAAACGATCATTTCTCATCCCGTTTCGCATTCCAACCTCTGTTTCGTTATTTGTCTCCATAGCAGGCTTTGTTTTCCACCCCAAATTCATTACCAAAATATTTAGCACCTTCTTCGAAAGTCTTCTGCATCATCAATTTCCATTTTCGTTTGTTTTCGATCGTTTTTCATCCGATTTTGCATAAAAATATCATAACAACATAATTCTTTATCTAAAGTAAGTACCGTTTATGACGTTGGACTCTACACATTATGACCATCCTACCGATCTTAAAAAATCCAAAAAACAAATCAGTTACAGGGGTGTTGCTTTGAAAATCGGGACATAACTTTGTTTATTTAGTCAAAAAATATAGTAACTCTCTCAATACTGATCCAATTCAAGCACCGTTTATGACATGATCATCTAAATGTTCCAATTTTTCATACGGCACTCACCGATGCAAATTTTGATATTGTTAAGTAACCATACCCAAATTACCAAAATACTCCTAAACTATTTCTATTCATTTCACGCTTCAATTAACACCCCAATCATACATTTATGTTTGTACCTTATAAATCAGTTACTACACACCTATATGAGATAAATACTGCGATAATTAACACCTAGGCACATATTTTTGAAGAAAACAAAAATACCCCTTATGGATAAATGATAAAATATCCTTAAACTAACATATGGGGTATTATATTGGTGATGGTATCAGTGATGTACATTAACATTTTCATCTTAGCAAATGAAATGTTGATAAATGGTTAAATCTTAGCCTTACACCTAATTTTAAATGGATGGATGATACACATGAAACGTATCTTAATATGATCCCTTCATTTGGCAACTTAATATCCCAATATTTAATTTAATTAAATATTAATTAAATTAAATTAATATATAAAGGATATTTGATTTTAATTTCAAAAAAAAAGAATATAAAAAGAAAAAAAGTAAAGTTGCTCATTTTTGCTTTCTTTTGCCTAAGATTCACCTAGGCTATATGTGATCAATTGTTGATCATTTTGGCTAATTGAAAAGTGAACTAAGATCCTTGTGAAGTGATCTTGACTTGGGTGTAAGTAATTTCAAATGTTGAAGATTGTTTCCAAAAGTTAGAAACTTAGGGTTTGCTAGAAAACCTATAATTAATCAAAGGGTTTTTGATTGATTCCAACAAAGCCAAGAGGGAAATCATCCCGTCAAGGGCATCACAAGATATAGAAGAATCTATTTTAGTTCTCTAGAGCTTCAAAATCTGGGAAATAGGCAGCAAAATTGTTTAAACATAAAGTTACAATTTCAAGCTTTTAATTTGTCCATATACAAGTTCAATTCCTAAGTCTATGGCATGTAAATTTATTTTCATGTTTTAAAAAATATGGCATGCTAGAACTTTACATTGGTATCAGACCATAAGGGATGGACATTGAGTTTTATATGGATATGTAATAATGTGATGATGATTGAACTTGAATATTAGTGAAAACCGTATTGTTTCGGTTTTGGTAGGTCAAGTTTGTATGAAAAGATTTGGGAGTGTATGCTGTCACATTTGCCCTGTTCATATTCAATGTGTTTGAAATCTCAAAAATTTGGGATTTTATTGATGTTTGGTGTGGCCGAAAATGAATATGCAAAAACAGTTCCTAATTTGGTGAAAAAATGGACAATTGTCAGTTAATTTGCGATAACTTGTTGCCAAAATTTTTCCCAATGGTTCGGCATTGTTTAGGTGGCTGTTTTGAGTCAATAAGGGTTTATTTTAGAAGTATATTGTATGTCCAAGTGTTGGATACCAAATATAAATTACATTTTTGACAACCGTCGTAAGTAGTGCAATTATTCAATTATCGAGCAATTTTACAAGGAATTGTTCCATGTGCGATATGCATCACCTAAATTATCATGAGCGACCTCTAATAAGATATTATGACCCCTAAAACACAGAGTATGTAATTTTGAATAAACCTATATATTCACACTTACATATAGTAAAGTCCTTCTACTATTGACTCTCGATCGCGTATGGGCTATTAAGTTGTCAAACTTCTAGCTCAATCATAAGATTAGAAAATCAATCCTATATAAGATCAACATATCCAAAAACTTATTTTCAAAAATCACGTACTTTGACCAAAGATTTTGATCCTCATACATATATTTCTGTCTAAGATTTTAAACTCAAATATCTAAGTCAGTAGATTTCATATTGATCATCACATGTTCTTATATAATAAGAACACACTACCATCAAACTTCTTCATTATACATGATTACAATGATACCGTCACGCCTCAACCCGTGGGTCTCACACGTGATAACCCCCACAGACTTCATCGAGTGGCTCTATAATGACCATACCACCTTATCTGTGGGATAGGATGAGAGCAGTACTAAAATGGGTGACCTCTTGGGAAGTTCTCAGGATAACCCATTCTAAAAATAAAATCATAAGGCCCCAAGGGTTGGGCCAAAGCAGACAATATTGCTGAAAGACTTGGATCAGGTGTTACAGATGCAATATACACAAGTGAATAATGTGTCTCAATGCAGAGAGTAGCCATGATATGTTAAATCAAAGAACTAGTGGTATATTAGTACGGTTGTGTAATGAATTATTGACTGTGGATAATCGTTCATGTGATTTATCATATTTTGTCACATTCAGTAATATGTTCTAAAATGTAATACTCATGTTTATACTCTTGTGATATGAGACTCATCATCCAATTATTAGCATCAAATACTAAGTAGTGACAATAACAAAACATGCTAATCATACAATATCATTTTTTCAATGACATTACTTCAATTGAAAACTTATTTGGATGTATTTAAATCATATACTCTATTCTTATATCTATAACACTTTGCAAATAAATTCTTGACACACAATACATTATAGGATCTCATTCTGTATTAAATATAAAATTAATAATAAAATTAGCAACTGAACAAATATAAAATAAAATAATTATCATTTTTGTTAATCATAAATAATTTTACAACTAATTATAAATTATATATACAAAAAAGTAATATCCATGAACCTTGTGACACGATTAGTTTTAGGGTATATCTTTAACAAACTCCCACTTATACTAGAGTCAACACTGTGGTATCTAATACCCATCATTTTAAGATGATGATTTAATTATTGTTGTGTCACCAATTTAGTTAGTAGGTTCATCACATTATCTACTGACAGAGTCTTTTGCACGCTCAGTTGTTTATCTGCTATAAAGTTTTTGATCAAGTGATGCTTACGCTGAATACGTTTAGACTTCTAGTTAAACTTAGGTTTCTTAGCTTACGTTATTACTCTATTATTATCACAGTACAATGCTAATAAATTAGTAATTAAGAGAACCACTATGAATTCACTCATGAACTTACAGATGCAAACAGCCTCTTTCACGATTTTAGAAGTAGTGACATATTGAGTTTTTATAGTGAAGTTAGTTGTAATAGTCTGTTTGAAACTCTTCCAACATACAATTTCTCTATTACAGACAAAAATAAATACGGATTTAGACTTTCTATCATTCATATCTGATTGAAAGTTAAAATCATTATAACTCTCTAATTTTAATTGGTCAGCTTTATAAGTTAAAACTAAATTCTCACTTCTTATGTACTTAAGGATTTTTTTTTACTATTGTTCAATGTTGTTCTCCAAGATTTACCTGATATGTACTCATAATACTTATAGTATAAACTATATCAAGTCTTATACATAGCATTGCATATATAAGATTCCTTCCTATGACTAAAGTATAAGAAATCTTTTATATACGCTATTGGTTGATTTTAGTCTTAAGTTTCATCTCTTTGGAGAGATGAACTCCATGATTGTAGGGTAAAAAACCCTTTTTGAGTATTTCATATTAAACTTCTTTAGTATATTTTTTATGTACATTTTTTAAGAAAGTCCTATTATTTATTTCACTCTATCTTTATAGAGATGAATAACAAAAATGTAGATCACTCCTTCTAAATCTTCATGGAGAACACATTAGATAATCATAATTTAGTATCATATAACATACACACATCATTCTCTGTTAATAATATGTCATCTACATATAACACAAGGAATATGATAACATTGTTAATATCCCTCTTGTTGACACAAGGTTTATTAATATTTTTGATGAAGCCAAATAATTTGATTACATCATTGAATCATATTTTCCAACTTTTAGAAACTTGTTTTAATCTATAAATAGATCTATGCAGCTTACATACTTTATAACTATAAGTAGATGAAACAATCATTATAGGTTATTATATATATATATATATGGTTTTCTCAATAAAACCATTAAAAAAACTATCTTTATATCTATTTACCATATCTCATAATCCACTACAATAAAATAGACTTTTAGTAACAACAACAATCATCACTAAAAGTGATGAAAATCATCGTCAAAATTTTTAGCAACGACATTTTTGTCGTTGCCATATATGTCACTAAAAATTGGTTGTGAAGATTTTAGTAATGAACTGTACATTATCGTCGCCAAAACTAGTTTTAACAACAACATTTAATGTCGTCACTAAAAATAACTTTTTGTGACAACACAAATGTCGTCGCTAAAAACTAATTCTAACAACAATAGATGTCATCATCAAATATAACATATATAATCAACAAAAATATTAACACATTTTTGCAACTAAGAATTATCGTTGCAAAAACTTATTTTTAACGACGACATTAAATATCATTGTCAAAACGTGTCACTAAACATATGTTTTAACGACAACATTCAATGTCATCCTTAAAATGTTTAATTTATTGATAAATTTTCATTTATATAAATTTAACTTATTAAAATTTCTTAATTTAAATTATTAATATAATTTTTATTTATAAAAATTTAATTTAAAATTTTAATTAACAATTAAATAAATTAATAATAAACCAAAAAATTAAATAATAAAAAATCAAAACTTTATATATATATATATATATAAGCATGTATACATGAGATTAACTTAAAATTCATGTCTTCTACTAGTTTTAATTAAATTTACAAAGAACGAAACTAATTTACAATCCATCATGCCTTACTTTCCTAGGGTTCTCCTTCAACTTTGAAACCACATCCAAATGCTATATGCAAAGAAGTCAGTCTGTTTTTTATTTTCATAAATGTTAAAAGTCAAAATACAATATAATAAAATAGAAGTCTGTCAAGGTCATATCCCTACCACGTCCAAAAAAGTCATTTGAAATTTTTTGAAAAGCAGAAGTAAATTTAATCATCTGGAAGTAGCTTGGTGGTGATTCTTTTATTTGTAAAACCTTGAATATAGCCCCAATCTAATTTATTCTAGAACTCTGAGGCAACTATATGGTTATGATCTATGCTTTTCATACACAGCTTAGCTCAACCGCATATCCATAAAGCATTTGGCATGCTTTTTGGATATAGAAAAACCCTAAAAATAAAGCAAGGATATAGAAAAAAAACCATAGAGATTAAAGAAAATAGTTATAAATTCATACCATATCAAATATTAAATAAATCAATGATATAGAAAAAACCATAGAAAGATATGAACATTATTCACGACAATTAACTAGCATTAATATAAAAACGAATCCAAAAGATTCAAAATCAATTCAGGATTATAAAAACTAATTAATTGGACATGGAAAATACAATTTCAGCTAATAGTTAAAGAAATGGATAATTAAACTTGAATTTCAATTTGAGGCAGTGTTATGTACGATTTGTCCCACCCAATCTTAGCATTTACACACACATTGTCATTTGAACTTCCCCTCAAATAAATAACTCTTAGATGAGATTAGAAATTCGTTAGAACTTCACCTCAAATTAATAACTCTCGGATGGTAAAAGAAGGAAAAGATTTTATTTTTAACTTTTGGGGGGATGGCCAGAAATAGATTAGTATGTTTCTTCAAACTTAAGAATTATAACTATTTTCTTTAATCTCTCCAATATCTGACATAGAGGTTTACAAGTGAAACAAGAAATAGCAAAATCAAAATACAAAAGAATCAAACCTTTGCGAGTTTGAAGACCAATGGGCTTGCAATTCTTTCTCTTGTAATAATTTCGTGGAGGATGTTTGGATGAGAGAAAAACTTTGTTTTTTGTTATTAAGATATTCTTTGTGCGTCTAAGGAAAAATTGAGGATACCTTTTTGAATTACTTTTCCTCGACTTCCTTAATATCGTCTTCTAAACACCTTATATTTTTAACTAATTTGGAGGCATGCTTCTGCTTTAGTTCTTTCATTGCATCTAGAAAATGAAGTAATATCTCTTAATCAACTTCATCATCAGTAGATATTGATGAATCATCCTGGGATTGCAATTCTTGTAGTCGCATGCATGTCAATTTAAGATGGAAAATTCCTTTATTGTAGACCAAAAGTAAATAAATAAATTGCTTTAAAATATGTCACAATTAACATATTTCAGGAATAAAGACAAATAGTATCTACCTTCAAATATTGATTGATCCAACATGTTATAATCCACAAAACTAAGCAATTGCACTTATAATATAACCAACATTTTAGGAAATCAAGCAACACAAGCCAGCAAATAGTAGAACCCATGTGTAAATGATTTAGCATGTTAAGTGGGAGAATCTGATGGTGTAAGTTCAACATCACAACAGAACGTACCTCTGATGATTCAAAATAGTGAAGTAACTGATAGAAAAGGTTGGTATGAGTTTGAAATATAAGTTTTGTACTGATCTTTCAGGATATGAATCTATATAATCATAACATAAGAGTGCTATAGCAAAGAACTATTTAATCTAACCATGAACACAGTGATTGAAATTTAATGCTTACCCATTGGTAGGAAACCTTTTCATATGCATTTTGAGAATATTAAGTAGGAAACTTTGTAAAAATCAGAGAACAAGGAATAAAGATAAAAGCAGAAAAAAAAAAATAACTCTCTTGAAGCGTAATATTTGATTAAACCTCATCAGTAATACTCGTCAACAGAAAAGATTAGCTTTAAGCATTAAACATTGCAGTAGCAACTGTGATTCAAGATTTTTCTCACGGCCAGTCTCTGAGTACAATTCTTACCACATACCAAGATAAGAAACTTAGATTTTATCGATTTTTGTATGTAGTAAGCTCATGGCCTTCTATATGTTTAATTACTGCTCTCTACAATGAATCATTGACATGCAATACAGACAAAGATTTAGCTCTAAACCCAGATAGAATTTTGGGCACAAAAAAAAATTCTAAAAGAAGAAATCTTGGATAAAGCTCTAGAACAAGAAAATGAGACAAAACCACATGTTTAAAATGGCAGTCACATGACGGATAAAAATGCAATTTGATTTCTCTTTACTCTATCGTTTCACATTGTCACAGATACATATGGTATAAGATTGAGGCTTTGATGAGTTGAGAGATTTCATGGTTTTCATTCTTCACACTATGCAAAACAAGTCAAATACTAAATTACATGCTCTAAATCAGGTAGATGAAAAAATAACGTATCAAGAAACAAGCCACACAGAATAAATTTCAAATCATAGATAACAAAAAACTAATCAAGAAATATTTTTTCTCACTTCAAAAAGAAGAACCCATAGATGTTAAATAAAAACGAGCAACTTGAATCATTTAGTTCCTCTCGATTACTATACCACTTCTCTTCTAATTTAGCAGTTGCAAAAAGGACCACTACTTTGTTGTAGTGGATGTGCTCTGGTACCTGGATAGATCTTGGGTATGGACATCAAAATACCCACAATCCTATGAACGATTTACATTAAAATCAATCTCATTCAGTTTCTTATTCCTCGCGCTACAACTAGAAGTAAACCGAGGCTGGTGTGAGAGAGATTTCATGTCATCACTGAGGTTTTGTTGCTTGGCACCTAAATCAAAATGACCATGCATATGTTGTTCCAGAGGCCCCTTCTTATTTAGATCCTGATTTACAACAGATTCTAATTCTCGCTTAACAAATGATCCAATGTATATAACCTCACTTTAAGAACAAATAAAAATAAGCTGATGTAGAAGTATCAAAAGAGGCGGTTGCTTGATTTGCCATTTTTCTTGCTCTGTTATCACTTATTCTGAGAACAAATCATTCACCGGTGTAACGCCAATTAAAATCAAAGCAATTACAGCTATATTCAAATGTAATACCTTCTTTTGGTTTGCTTTTGCTGCCTGATCGAATTTGAGAGAGATTTGAGATGAGAGAGAGTAATGTTGAAAAAATGGGTGGAGAGATTTTAGGAAAGAATTTTTTGGGTGAAAACTTTTTAGGTGTTAATTCTTTGGGGTGGAAAAGATTTGGGATTTAATCAAAAATACCCCACATATATCAGTCAAATTCAAAAATATCAACTGTTCAAACTTTCGTTCAAAAATAACCCAAATCACTGTTTTCAGACAAAAATATCCTTCAAACCCATTTTAACACATACGCGTACTGTTGCTACAGTACACCGAGCGCATACTGTTGCTACAGTGCGCGCTCGGAAATGAACAGAAATACTGTAGCTCCAAAATGAAAAGAAATTCTACGGTGCGCGCTCGGGAATGAACAGTAGTTTTTATTTTTTTAATATTTACATTTTATTTATACATTAAATAATTAATATTATTTAATTCAATAATTAAATTTAATGTTAGAATTTATAAATAATTAATGTTAAATTATTTAAAGTTTTATTAAATTTATTATTAAAAAATATTATTAAATAATTTTTATATTTTTTAATTATTTATTTAATATTATCATATAAATACAAATAATAATTTGTAGTTGTTAAAAAATATTTATTTATTTATTTTATTTAATAAATAAATCATTTAATTAAATTAATTAAATCATTTAATAAATTTAATAAATAATATTTTATTTAAAATTATTATACATAAAAATAATGTAATAATATTAAACATAAATTATATATTACAGCTACAGTTTTTAATTAATAATATTAAATATATATTACAGCTACACTATTTAAATATAATATATAATTATAAATTATATTTAATTATACTTAATATTATTATATAATATATAATTTTAAAATATTAAAATTATTTATTTAATTTAAAGAATTTAATTATTTAAATAAAATTTAATATTAGAATTTATAAATAATTAATATTATTTTATATTTAATCAATATAATAATATTTAATCAATATTAATGAATTAATTTTAGTATTAATTAAATATTATCAAATAATTCTTTTTATTAAAAAATCTTTATTTATTTGTTTAGAATTTTTTAATTAATTATTAAATAATATTTTTATTTTTATTAAATATTATCAAATAATTCTTTTATTAAAAAAATCTTTATTTATTTATTTAGAATTTTTTAATTATTAAATAATATTATAATTAACAATAATATATTTATTTAGGTAATATTTATTTTAAAAATATTTAATTAATTTTATGATAATTTTGCGTTTAATTATCAATAATATTTAATATTATTATATAATATAATATATAATAATATTTAATTATTATTATATTTAATATTATTATATAATGTATAATTTAAAAATATAAAAAAATTATTTAATAATATTTAATTAAAAATTACTTATAAAAATTATTTTTTAAAAATAAATTTAATAAAAATTTAAGTAAAATAATATTTATATTATAATAAATTTTATATTATAAGTAAAATAATATTAATTTACTTATGTGGACCATCCAAACTTTAGAAGATATGCTAAGAGAGTGTATGATAGAATTTTAAGGGAGTTGGGACCGACATCTGCCATTAGCTGAATTCGCCTATAATAACAGTTATCAATCCAGTATAGGAATGGTCCCATACGAGGCTTTGTATGGGAGAAAGTGTAGGACTCCCTTATGTTGGGATGATATCACACCCGTGATTGTACCTTAAGGGCATAATTATAACTTTATCATATTTTCTGTTCATGCTTTTGTCTCAATTGTGCATAATAGTACTTCGTTCGTTTATTTTTAGTTATATTTGACATTTATGAGGGTTAAAAGGAGTTCATGTGAATATATGTTGGGACCCCGTAGGTGATT
>JAVXUL010088501.1:0-23437 GCA_035590515.1 Trichilia minutiflora | reverse complement strand
AGTGGTGCTTGTCATTTCTTAGGCAATGCATTAGTGATATGGGTGAGTAAAAAGCAAAATTCAGTTGCTTTATCTACACTAAGGCTGAATACATATCCGTAAGCAGTTGTTGTGTACAACTCTTGTGGATAAAACATCAATTATTAGATTATAGGTTGCATTTTGATAAAATTCCCATCATGTGTGATAATACTAATGCCATTAACCTTACTAAGAATCCCATGCATCACTCTCACACTAAACTTATTGAGATTCAACATCACTTTATTCGAGATCATGTGCAAAAGTATGATGTATTTATTGAATATGTTAATACCGAGAATCAACTAATAGACATTTTTACAAAACCATTAGATAAAACTTGATTCTGTTATTTGAGAAATAATCTTGGTATGATGAGCATTGATTGAACATTTTAATGCTTGATAATAGTTATTAAGTGACATATTTTTATGTCATACATGTTTATGAGCATAAATTATTTGAAAATGTTCAAGTAATATTGGTTGAATACATTTATGTATCGAAATCTTTAGTATGTGTTCAACATATTTTCATTCATTTCTTAACGTGCTTGATGATTTTGCTCTAACGTATCGATACCCATTCCTGAGTATCGACACATTTCCTTGAACGTATCGACATGTTTGAGTTTTTCTCAAACGTGCTTGATGATTTTACACTAACGTATCGATACCCATTCCCCAGTATCAACATATTTTTGTTTGGCGTATCGACACGTTTAAGAGGTGCTGGATTATTAACCAACGTATCAATACCTTTAGAAAAGGTATCAACACTTTTGAGATGGTGATTTCGTGTTTATACGAACTAATATATCGATACGTTTGAGTTTATCCTCAAACGTATTGATACATTCATGACGTGATTTCGGCCCCAACGTCAAAACGTGTCGATACGTTGCTTCTAAAATGCCTAAAACTACATCATTTTGATTTAGGGCACGATAGTTTATCTCTTTATATTCTTCAAACTTTTTAAATTCAAAATAGTTTATCTCTCTAAAAACCTTTGTAACTGTCTATTTCTACTGCAACTTCTTTGTAACCGTCTTTAAATCTCTCCAAACCATTTTTCCTTCCTTTCAACATCATTCTCTTCGATTTATCAATCCAAAATGCCTCCACGAATGAAGGTCCCTACACCGTTCGATCGTCGAAAACGTAAGGCTCCCGCATTCTTTTCTACTGTCATACCTGAAGAGCCGAATCCATGGGGATTCAGTTCTATGGAACACCATGAGCGATTTTTCATCATGTTTACCACCTGAATTGTAACTCCTGATCGGATAATTGATTTCACTCTCCTTGATAAAATGAGGTTTCCGTATATGCATTAGATTGAACGCTTTGATCGGTTACCATTTCTTAGTATTAAGGGAGAGTTTTACCCAGAGTTGGTCCATTTATTTTATTCTAATCTAGACATAAATGACCCTGACACTGGTAGAAATATGGTTACAAAATTTCGAACATGGATTAGGGGTGTTGGGTTTATTATTGACGAAAGACTTTTTATGCGAGTAGTTTGGGTTGCTCCCTGAAGGTGATCGTTACATCCCATCGGTTTTTAACCCTTTAGAAGCCTTTAGGATTATATTTCAGAACCCCGATTTATAGGCTGTAGAGAACAAACATTCAAAACTACAATTGCATGAACGGATTCTACATCATATTGTTGCATATAATCTGAATGTCCGTTCGAAAAAATTTGTTGAGATGACTGTTGAAGATATGTGGTGGAAGGAACGGATTATCAGTCACCAGAGACCTAACCTAACTTATTGGATGATCACGAGCATAGTTAGAGATGCCTCACAGAAATACAACCAGTACTATAGATTTTCGATTTCAGAGCTAATACGAAAAGTGGCTCCAGAAGTCTTTGCTAATGTCGATCGCAAGAAACCTCCACCATCGAGCATGCTTAGTGAGACCACCCTTAGGAAAATGGGATATGAACAGACACATCCAGGTGTTTAGATGCCGAAGCAAGTTGGTGGCCTTCCTATTTGAGTAGAGGATGTTGGCATGGAGGGTGATCAGGGTGATGTTCCTTCATATATTGGACTGGAGCAACAGCCTGAGCAGTTAAAGCGACAGCCTAAGCAGCAGTCCGAGCAGCCATAGCAGGAGCCTCTGCCTTCTGTTCCTCCATCAGCACCGCAGACACAGGCCACATCTGTTCCTCTATCTTCATCAGCTGGTTTATCTACCTCTTCTCCACCTAGCGGATCAGTGCCTCTAGCTCTTTCCATAGCCACTTTAGAGTATAAGATTGATCGACTCTTTGACAATTTTGCTACTCTAGAGTCGACAGTTCTGACGGCTGTGCAGAAGCTTGACACACGTATGAATGAGACTTTTCAGGTTATGCACACGATGGGAAAGATGGTCGAAAAGGTGAAGAATGAAGTTTTCATTCATGATACACTTATGCAGCAAAAATTGGAAGATGTTGAGGAGAAATTAGTTGGTGAGATTGCTCAGCTACGGCATTTAGTTACGGCTACACCAGGATCCTACTATGGCTATCATCCTTCTTCTGCAGCTCGTCGGCCACCTTCTTACTCATTTTTTAGACCCTTTCATCCTAAGCCTCCACCTACTCGTCCTTCATCCTCAGTAGCGCATCCTCATTCTTCGGATCCACGTGCTCCTTTCAAAATCGGCTCATCATCGCGTTCTAAACATGTTGATTTCGACTAGGATCTTTTACTTATTTTTGATGATTATATTCTTTTTGTTGGATGATATTTCCTAGCTAATATTTTTTGGATGTTGTTGGTTATTGAACCTTGTCTCTTTTTATGCTCATTATTTCATACGACGTGCTTATTTGATGCTCGTTTCTTTAACGATATGTGCTTATATGTGATTGATATTTTCCCTTCTTTGCTTGTTGACAAAAAGAGGGAGACTTAATGTAATGTGTTATTCATATATTTTGTCATCATCAAAAAAGGAGGAGATTGATAGCTCTAAAATATTTTTGATGATTATATGGCATAATTAATCTTCTAATTTATATTGTTTTTTATAATGCCAAAATAAGTAACAAGTAACAAGTATGCATATATATGATGATTTGTATTGATTTAATTGTTAAAAGGACAAATATAAGTCACTTGCTCTTTTGGAAAGAGTATATGTTTTTGAAGGTGAGAAAAGTGAAGAAAGCGTCAAGAAAAGCTCACCAAGGTACTAATGTATCGATACGTTACTTAAACATATCGACATATTTTAGCTACAGTTCAAAATCAAAGCCCGAGTTCCGTAACCCTTCACAAAACGTATCGACACCTTTGCTCTGCACTCAAATGTTTCAGAACCTCTTCACAAACGTATCGATACCCTTGATGGCTCTTCAAACGTATTGATACCCTAAAACCTTGATCAAGCACCCTCTTCACAAACGTATCGATACCTTTGATGGTTCTTCAAACGTATCGATATCCTAAGGCCTGGATCAAGAACCTTTATGACGGACTTCATTTCTTTTACGTCAAATTATTCTGATACAATGAAAGACGTATCGATACCTTCAAACTGAGTATCTCAAACGTATCGATACCCTAAGACATATATCGATACCCTTGCGAAAATTAAGACTGTAACGGTTAGTTCAGAGACATTCAATTGCATAATTAATGAAGTAAAAAGGACCGTTGTGAAGAATTTATTGCAGAAATATAAACATCAAGTTTTGAAGACAAAAATAAGAACAAGTATTAAGAACAATGATCTAAGCAAGAAAACATTCTTCTGAAAATACTTTGTTTATTCTCTCATCTTCATTATATGTATTTAATTTCTAGTGAGAGAAATTATTCATATTGAATTTCTACTCTTTAAGAGAGTTATTGAAATTAATTTTTGTGACTTAATTGTGGGTTTCTCTTCACCTGTGATAAGAAGAATCATTGTATTGGGTTTCACTTCAACTGAACAAAAGAAAGTCATTTTTGTGAGGTTGCCCTTCATCCGTGAAAGAAGGAGTTGTTTTGGGTTTCACTTGACCCATTCAAATAAGTTATCAGTGATCCTCGGTGTGAAAGGATTCAACCGAGAAGAGTGGACATAGACGTTCGGTCGAACCACTATAAAAACTGAGTGTTTGTTTCCTATGTTTGATTTTTCTTCTCAACATTTATTGCATTAGCATTAATTTTTACTCTAAAATTTTTAATCTCCAATTCACCCCCTCTTGGAGCTTGCCAATTGGAACTTCATTGAGGAGATCCTTGGGCATATAATAGCCGGATCAATTTTAATTATTTTATAAGTGTTTGATCAATCACATTTCAAGAACATCATCTCTCAAATAATTTGAAGCACACCCATTATTTGGTAGAGTAAAAATTATTTACAAGATCATATTAAAATAAATTTGGCTACGTTACATTGGCATAAAACATATGATCCCTTTTAAAGTGGATTAGTACACAAGGCAGGGTGGCTACGATGCAGTGGTTGTATGGCACAATAAGTTATTTGTAATTATTGCGATATTAAAAGTGAGAAAATTTTAATTTTTTATTATAGTGGATTTATTTCAATAGTTACTGTTGAGACAAAAAATTGTCATATTTTACAACCTCATTTATTAAAGTTTTATTCTTTCTATTTTTAATAAATCTCACCTAAAATCACGTAAAAATGATTAAGAAAAAAATTGATTTTTTTGACAAAAATCTTTCAATACTTAAATCAGTAAAGATTTTACTTTCAATACTTAAATCAGTAAAGATTTTACTTAATAAAAAAAGAGAGGGAGAGAGAAAGAGAAAGTAAATCCTAGAGAATTTGAAAGTCTAATGCTTAAAAATTATAATTCTGTTATCTCTTTTTTCAAGATTTACTGTTTTTTTATCACTGTATCTTTAATCGTCGACATGTGTCTCATTTTCATTGATTCTCCTAAAAGTTTGTTATGCTAGTAATGGATAGTTATTTCCTTTGATATTGGTCCTTATTTGCACGAATAAATAATCGTATATAATTGATTGTGGGATCGGGATTACTATTGTTTAGTGGTTTCGACATCTCAGTATTTAGTTGAGGCTTTTAAAAGATTATAAAAGGAGTTGTCGACCCTCAAGATGTTAGAGAAGACCTCGAACTGTAGATGTAATATAAAGTCTTTAACTAATGACTATGGTAGATAACTTTAAGGTGTTTTTTTATTACATCAGATCTCAAAAATCATCATAAATAAGGGGATCTCTATTTATATATCATCGTTAGAGATATCGGAATTTAACTATATGATAAGTTAGAAAGTGGATATAAATCAAATACTGGACCTATACTTTTGAATTGGATTTCGACAAATTACTTAAACAATTACAAATGATCCATCATATTGTATTATGGTTGTACTATAACATTACTCATTTTAAGGACATCCTTTAGATCTTATAAAAAATTAAAAATAAATTAATATATGTTTAGCTTTAAAATAATTTTTTCTTTTATTTTGAATCTCACATACTTCAGTGCTTGTATCTTAAAAATTATATAATACAAAATTTAACTTCATCTTTGTGTGTTATAAAAAGACAAAAGGTACATATGAATTAAAGAGACTTCTTTTAAAAGAGATGGACCAAAAGATATGTTATGAATATATCATAATTTTTCTTATTTTAATTTCAACACTTATGCATAATTATATATAAGAAATTGGGGGTATTAATTAATCCAATTGATAAAATTGTTCATGATTATATATCAATATTAAAAAAAAAATAAAAGGTTAAGAGATTAATTATCCTCACAACAATTTAAAAGAAAATTTCTTTTAACTTTCATTTGTGTGTAGATGGTAAAAAGTAAATAAAAATAAAAAATAAAAAAGGTAATAATTATAGTAATTTATTGTTAATTAATTAATTTTTTAAAAATAATTTAGTTATAAGGTTTGATATAACAATTGTCTTTGTATCTATTTTAAAATCCAATCATTAAAAACTTTTAAAATATTAAAAAAGTCAAATAATGTATCTTATTTAAATTGTGACTCTGAATATCATGACTTTTAAGTATTTATCTCCTAATAGAATTTTTCGTATTTAAAAAAATTCATTATTAATTAATTAAGGTTTTTTAATACTTAGCTTACTGTCAATGATGGAAACACAACAGGACTGGCAGCGCCACAATTTCTTTTATTTCATTCAGAGGGTAATGATTTGAAACTGAAAATAATTTAAATTTATCTATACCTTAGCCCTAATACTTTAAAAATATATCATTTCCCTCCCACATTTACATACTATTTTTATATTTTTACCCCCTTAAACTTTTAAATATATAATATTTTAGGAATCAAATTTTAAACCCTTTTCGATATACATTTCTCCAGCTTCACTATAACATTTTGGCCTTCCAAGTTGCTGCTATAATTCATGTATTTTTAAAGTATAATGCTAACCTGTATCTCAAGATTTGGATCCAAAATAACATGTTACCTTTACATTATCTTATACTAATTTTAAGTCATTTCAAATACTAATATTAGAAGTATTAATCAATACATAAAGTAAATTTTTACACAAACTTCTTTAATAAATTAATTAATGTATAAAGTAAATTTTCACACAAACGGTTTTTATAAACTATTTAATATATAATGAAAACTTTTACACAATCTACTTTTATAAACTCATAAGGCAATGTTATATTTTAATCGCATGCATATTTTATATAATTTATTATCTTTTACTCATATAAAATTTAAATTATTCTTTAAAAGTGCAAAACACATAGTAATAATACAACGTTTTATTATTAGTTTGTATCGATAAATTTGTATAAAAATCCGTATATGTTACATACAATATACTGACTACCTAGGAGTTAATTTGATGGATCATATCATTCGAAATTGATTAATCATTATGTGAAAAAAGAAAGAAAAGATTATGGATAATCGTGGAAATCCATTAATTAATTATATGCACGTCTCTATTCTTGATTTACTGTAAAAAGGACTCCAGCTACATGATTAATTTGTACAAATTATGGACATAGAGAAGTGTAGGGTATAATATATTAGCTGTCATCTCTCTCTCGCTTTTTAAAACGACTGCAAGAATGAAGGCTTCTCCTTATAATCAATGAAAGACAGACCAAGTTAATTGGCTATCAAATGTGATATACATGATTGGCGGCCAGTCACACCATTACACGAAATCCAACTTATTATGTATGTTTATGGACTTGATCAATCACATAAGATAGTGACATACATACCGCAGAAGAAGTTTCGTCAGGATTAAAATTTGTATGTCTTATCTTTTATTCAAACATGCATGTTAAAAAGAGCTTAATAATGTTTATGTGTATGTGAAAATGCATGCAAACTGGCTGGATCCACCATAACTAAAGGTAGTTAATTAAGTATATAAATTGGAATACAAGTGCCAAATCGCGATATCCCATTCAAGATTTTGATGGGTCATGCATATCTTTACATGATATGATGTGATATATCATGACTCGTATAATGAAAATAAACGGAAGTCTCCAGATATGCTATAAATTGGCAATTCCCTGTACGCAAAGAGCTTACTTTATTAGTTCTAGAGAAAAAAGGAAAATATATCTTTGAGGATGGTTATTTCCTTTTAGCATATGATGATTCATTAAGCAAATATTGTTACTTTATCTATATTTATTATATATATATATATATATATAAACAAATTTATTAGAAAGAATCTTGGATCCTATCTAAGGTTTATTAAAAAATTTAATTATCAGTAAAAGTTTAAAATCCACTAAAAATTATTTTTTACTAGTCAAGATAATTTTCCAAGGTAAAACCATGCTATCAGGTGAATCGTAACATGGGTACTGAAATTGTAATTGGACACTTAAGACCCTGAGAAGAGCTACAACATACAAGACTTGCATAAGAGTTATTTAAAGAGACGAGACCTTTGAGGGTCTCAAGAGTATTATAATACCTGATCCAAAGCGGACAATATTATTGATAGACTTGGATCAGGTATTACATGAGGTGATGTGCTTAAACAATGAATCCTCGAGACCATCTACAATAAGCATATTAACCTATTCAATAATTTCAAATGAGATATTCAAAGCGGATAAATGCAAATAATGATTATCAGATATATACGAATAATGATTACTACTGTTATGACATATGATTTCAGTAATGTATCCCATGATCTACAGAGAGAAGTAATGATCAAAAGATACATGTTTCGCTATTATGAAGTTCAACTATATAAGGTAAAGAAATTAAGGAAATAGATAACTTTTTTGTATGGTGTCAAATTACTATTATTTTTTTTCCTTTGAGCTTCTCTCTTTCTTAAAGCAAAACTCTAATTTAAGTTTTGGGGGTTTTCACCTTAAAACTGGCTTTTTTTTCTGATTATTTTTGTGTTTTCATATCAAGTTTATCTCTGCAAGTTTTAAGGATCATAACGGTACATGAAATTCAAGGGAGGACGATTTCTTGCATCAACATTTAATGTCGTCTGTGGTAAACAAAAAGTTAGTAAATTATCAAGTAGAGTGATAAGATGGTAAGAACTTATACTACTAGAAGCAATGTAATAGAATAGAGGAATCTGAATCATTTCTCGGAGGCAATTATAGCAACTAATGACACTCACAACAAGCAAAGCGAAATCTCAAAAAATATAGGATTACAATTACATTTTGAGACTTTCTTACAAAGATTGTATCGTAAGAGAAAGGATGAACAGACAGTTCGTTGGATGCAATGATTGAAAAAAAGTGAAAAATGTCATGTAGAGAAAGACTAACAAATTCAAATGTCAAGGAGGTCTCAGAGATAAGAAAAATGTTGTAAAAAGGGTCTTTTGGTTCAAGGATAGCCGAGCCTATGAAAGCAGTAGAAAGCAGTATCCCAAACACGACACGGATTGAACAACGGGATGAAGTGATGCATAAGGATACACCTAGGAGAAAATATATTGCAGTGAAGAAGGGGAAAGCAAAGGTTGCAGATTTACCTTTGGAGGGAAGAGCAAAAAAGAGGAAAAGAAATGTATCATTCAAGATTCTTAAGGGTCGCCAGCTCGAGTCAATCCGTTCCTCTCCCAATCCTAAGGTGATTCGCAAGTAAAAATCGAAATAGCTTAAACCCTGAGGACATGAGGGGTATCCTTGATCAAAAGTGCAGAAGAGAACGAGAGGACTCAGAGCATCATACTTCCCAAAAAGAGGATACCCGAGGTGCTATCACTAACAAGAAGAACATTGGCTCTCTTGTGAGGAAGTTGGTGGAAGAAATGTCATCAATAGAAAAATACAGAACCTACCTTTTTACGAAAGATTTTAGACTTGACTTTGCCTCAAAAGTTGAAGATGCCACAAATTACACCTTTCATGGGAATGATAGATCCAATATTACATATAGATTTTTTTAGAGAGATGATGCTGATCTAAAGATTAAAAGGGGATAAGATGTATCACCTGTTCCCTCTGACATTAGAAGGAAAAGTCAAAAAGTGGTTCACCAGCTTAACATCAGAAAGCATTTGTAGTTTTGAACAACCAGTGATGTCTTCATCAAAGAATTTAAGGGAACAAATTTTAGTAAAAAAGACCTCGAATTCTCTGTTACTGATAAGACAAAGTGTTGGTGAGAACTTTAAAAATTTTGTTAAGAGATACCATAAAGAAGTGATAGAATTAGGTACCTATCATCATCCACTTGTATTGGAAAGCCTCAAGTGAGGATTAAGAGTGGATAGAGCGTGACACGCTATGTGTAAGCATTCTATTATCATATATGAGACAACTCAGAAAAAGCTTTTGGATGAGATAGAAATAAAAGACCAAGTTGTATTAAAATTAAAAGAGGAAAGAGCATTGGAGGCTTTTTTTTTAGGGGGAGAAAGCTTGCTTCAACAAATTTGACAATAGAAAAGGGAGTAGTAGGAAAAGATACCCCAAATTGAATAAAAAAGAGGATCAAGTGCTGAAATTTTTCAAGAACAAGAGATGTCGATACGAGGGATACCCAAGGGACAGAAAATGCCCCCTAAGAGATGATGATATGAAGAGGGTAGCCCAATTGCAAGATCAGAGAAAGTTCACCTCCTTAAACGCTTCTCTTTCACAAATTCTAAAAGAAATTAAAAGGTGAAGAACTTTGTTACTGAAGCCTCAACCTTTGAAGGTTAAACTCTTTCGAATTATAAGGAATAAGTTTTGTGAATTGCATCAAAATGTCGGGCATAAGATTGATAAATGTTTTGACTTACAAGAATAAATTAAATTGTTAGTCAGGAATAACTACCTAATAGAGTTTATAGTTGATCTTAAGGAAAAAAGTCAAAATCCTGAGTTGAATAGAGAATAGAGAAAGAGGATAAATCATCATGCTATGGTGATCTCAGGTGGACTAATGTTAGTAGGTAATTCAAATAAGGCACGCAACAATCACTAAAGGTATTCTCTGCTTAGTTCTGTTGTACAGCCATATGTGATAAATGCTAAGGCTAAGAATAAATTGAAAATTACAATAGTCCCAATCATGTTCACAGATTAGGATAAAATCAGGGTTTATTATCCTTATGATGATGTTTTGATAGTGTCATTGATGATCGTGACAACTCAAGTTAGCAGAATATTAATTGATACAGGAAGCTTCACTGATATTATTTTCAAAGAAACACTTGATTCCTTAGGGATTAAAGATCTGAGGTTACGACTATCCGAGATAGCATTGCATAAATTTGGGGATAGCTTCCCACTCTCAAGGATAAATCAGTTGGTGAACTCTACTATAAGATATAAGTTATTAAGCTTTATAGATGTGTTCTCAAGGTACAACCCAATTTCAATTATGAACCCGACTAAGAGAAAATCACATTTATCATAGACCAAGGCTTGTATTATTACAAAGTTATGCCTTTTAGATTGACGAATACGAGGGCCATATTTTAGAAGTTAGTTAACCGTGTGTTTAAACCATTGTTCGGGTCTATAATAAAAGTTTATGTTAATGACATGATTACGAAGTTTGCCCAATTTCTTAACCATATGAAGCATTTAAAGGAAATCTTTTCTTATTTGAGAACGTATAATATGAAGCTCAACTCTGAAAAGTGCTCGATTGGAGTAAGGGCAAAAAAATTCTTACAGTTCACAGTTAGTGAATAAGGAATCGAGGTTAACATGCAAAAAATGAAGGTGATTTTAGAGGTAAAGTCCCCAATTACATTACAGAATTACAAAGTTTAACGTGCAAGTTGGCTATTTTGGGCAAATTTGTATCTAAGGTTACTGATAGATGTTTTCCTTTCTTTCAGGTTATAAGAAAATAAAAAAAGATACAATAGATGAAGATTGTAAGAGAAATTTTAGAGAGCTCTAGGAGTATCTTGCCTCAGTTTCACATTTGATGAGCCTTGAGAAGGGAGATGTATTTTATTTGTACTTAACCATTAGTGATCACTCGGTGAGCGCTATTTTAGTTAAAGAAGATTCTGAAAAGGTTTATAAGCTTATTTATTACACCAGCAAAGCTCTACTCGATATAGAAATTAGGTATTCATCACCCGAGAAGTTGGCACTTACACTTATTATAGTTACCAAGAAGTTACGTCCCTACTTTCAGGGGCATCAGATTGTAGTTTTAACCAACCAACCCCTTAGATAAATTCTCTACAAGTCTAATCTCTTAGGATATCTGTTGAAATGATCTATCGAGCTTAGTGACTACAACATCATCTGTAAGTCAAAAAAGATAATAAAAGGAAAAACATTAGCTGACTTTATGGTTGAGAGATCAGTATCAGAGTAGTTATTTGTGTATCAAATTTTGATGAAAAATTGATGAGTGATTTTATCACTAGTTTATTTCTACGATTTTTGCTTAGTTTCGAGTAATTTTATTGGTATTTTTTTATGTTTTTCTTGTTAGTTGTGTGCAGGTTCTATGTGTTTTAATTTGCCAAAAAATGGATCGGTTTAGGGTTATTCAAGAAGCTTTGAATAGAAGTCATACGGGGTAGTCAAGTCTATAAAGAGTGGAAAAATTGATCCTCGCTGCAGCGAGATGAGCAAAAGTGCCCGCTGCAGCCCAGTTTTGCTTCTCACTATAGCGAGTTTTTCAAAGAGTCTCGTTGCAGCGGGAATACTTTTTTCCCGCTGCATGGCCATAACATGGAGACACTTTTCTTAGTGCCCTAAATCCTTTCTATAAAAGGTCCCTTCTTGGGATTTATGAGAAGAGCCGGAACCTGATAGCCATAGAGGATTCTAGAAGATTCCAAGCATATTTTTCAAGGATCAAATCATTGAAGATTAAGGGAGAAAGATAGAGGATAACTTTTGTTCATCTTCTCGAGTTTCATCTTCCCTTTTTGTTCTTAGTTTTTTTTTTTAATTCATTGGTTAATGAGCATGTTCTAGAATTTGTGTTGTAGTGAAATATCCATTATGGTTGGCTAATTCACCTTGTGTTTGAGAGTGTAATGAACTCGTAGTATTTTATGTTCTAAACTCGTTTTTTATCAAAGTAATACATTTATCTATTTATGCTCCTGTTTTTAATGCGTAGTTTAACTGGCCATTAAACTATTCTAATGAATGCATAAACTATGCTTGAAAGAGTGAGTTTATTGTATTAGATTAAGGAAGCATAACCTAGTTATTAATTTATTGGGAAACAGTTAGTCATTAGGTAACACATTTAGGGTTATGCTTAATGCTTACTGCATTTACTTGAGTTGAATAGAAATATTAACTTGGGTGGTGGAGTATAAGATTTTGTTGAGATTCGAAAGATGAAATAAAATCGACCTAAACTCTAGTTAATAAATATTTGGAGTTCAATGATAAGAAATGAGTGTGAATATAAAAATTTGGGTAAAGTTACATACCTTGAGCATATCTTAATTAGAATTCTTAAATTACTTAGTCGATAGTTTAACTTTCTAGTTTTTAATTGATTTAAGTTAGTAATTATTCTTATTTGCCTAAATAGAATTAAATCATTCAAATCGCGATAATCATCTTTAGAAAATTCGCGTTCCTTGTGGGATTGACAACTCAACATTTCTTGTTCTACATTACAAAATTGACACCGTGCGCTTGTGGTTAATATTTGTGTTTTTGAAAATGCGCAAAAACTTTTTGACGCCATTGTTGGGGAATGTGTGTTAGATGTTTGACTGAAGTTGATATTGTGACCAAGTGATTGATTTTAATTTGGGCATTTTTTTCTTGTCGATTTTCTTCTAGTTTTAATTTGTGTTTAGTTTTTTTTAGTTTATGCGAAGAAGTCAAAGCTTGGAACTAGCGCCTTTTAACCTAGAAATCGAACGCACATGTCAAAAAAATCAAGAGGTTAGAAGGAGGGAAAGAACTAGAGAGCGAGAAGAGACTAGAAATCAAGCTCATCAAATGGTTGAAGACAATCATCAACAGCGAGCACTTCGAGACTATTTCAGACCAATAGTCAATGACAACTACTCTGGGATTCAGAGACAAGTCATTCAGGCTAACAACTTTGAATTGAAGCCTGCATTGATTAACATGGTCCAGTAGAATTAGTACGGAGGATTATCTCACGAAGATCCGAATGTTCATCTAGGAGCTTTCTCAGAGATATGTGACACAGTGAAGATGAACGGAGAAACTGAAGATGCAATCCGACTCATACTGTTTCCTTTTTCATTAAGGGACCGAGCTAGAGGATGGTTACAGTCATTACAGCTCGGGAGTATTACAACATAGGACGAGCTTGCTCAGAAATTTCTATAGAAGTTCTTCCCACCATCAAAGACTTTACAGCTTAGAAGGGAGATAGTACAGTTCAGGCAGCTGGATTTTGAGCCATTATTTGAAACTTGGGATAGATTCAAGGATTTGATATAGAAATGTCCCCAGCATGGGTATTAAGACTGATTCCAAATTCAGTTATTTTGCAATGGCTTAAATGAGCAAACAATAACCATTGTAGATGCAGTAGCCGGAGGTTTTGTCCAAGACAGTAGAGGAAGCTCAGTTGTTGCTTGAAGAGATGGCCTCCAATAACTATCAATGGCCAAATAAGAGGAACCAGAGAAGAGTTGTTGGTGTGTATGAAGTGGATCCTATTATGGCTTTGACAGCATAAGTTTCAGCCTTTTCCAGTAAACTTTCAGCCATGACAAGTAATGACTCACCATCATCGAGCAAAGAGTTAATAGCTATGGCAAGTAAATCATATTCTAGAGTTGAAGATGATCAAGAGCAAGTTCAATATGTCAACAACAGAAACTTCAACTTCTGAAGCAATAATTTACCCACTCACTACCATCAGGGGCTTAAAAATTATAAAAATTTCTCTTATGGTAATACAAGAAACATATTACAACCACCTCCAGGTTTTATGCAGAATTAACTAGAGAAGAATCATTCTTAGAAGATCTTATGTGAACGTTTATTAATGAGACTAGAGGGAGGTTTAACAAGAATGAGTCAAGAATTGAAAGCACTGAGACTTATTGTGGGAACATGGGAGCCACTATGAAGTCTTTGAAAGTCCAGATCAGTCAACTTACTAAGGCCATAAAAGAGCAATCAGCCAACAAGTTCCCTAGTGATATAGAGAAAAATCCCAAGGATCATTGTAAGGCTATCATCTAACGAAGTGGGAAGGAAGTAGAAGTGCAACCGAGGAAGCAAGTTGTACAGCCTGCTGAAGAGAAAGAGAAATCTGAAGAGAGATTATAAGCTAAAAGTTTTGAAAAAGTAGTGGAGAAACCAGCAGAAGTGAACAGTAACCCAAGAACCTTATTTCTAGATAATCCACCTATTAGGCCTCCACCAATCCCTTTCCCATAAAGACTCCAGAAAAAGAAATTAAACGAGCAATTCAAAAAATTTCTGGACATTTTCAAGGAAATCCACATCAACATTCCCTTGGCTGAGGCATTGAAACATATGCTTAATTATGCAAAGTTTATGAAGGAAATGATGTCTAAGAGGAGACGGTTAGAAGATCATAAAATGATGAAATTATCGGAGGAGTGTAGTTTCATTCTTCAGAGAAAAATACCTCAGAAGGTTAAGGATCTGGGTAGTTTTATCATTTTGTGCACTAATAGGGATTCACCTTTTGAGAAGGCTTTATGTGATCTTGGTGCCAGTATCGATCTTAAACCGCTTCTGTCTTCAAAAAGTTAGGGTTAGGAGAAGTTAAACCCACGACCATTTCTTGCAAATGGCGGACTGTTCTCTTTCTTTTCCCAAGGGAGTAGTCGAAGATGTATTGGTTAAGGTGGACAAGTTTATCTTTCAGGTGGATTTTGTGATACTTGATATGGAAGAAGATAGAGAGATCCCAATCATTCTTTGAATATCATTCTTGGCAATGGGAAGAGCTCTTATAGATGTCCATGGGGGGAATTTCACCTTGTGGGTCAATGACAAGGAAATGCAATTTAATATCTATCAATCGTTGAAATTTTCAGATAAAGACCAATCTTACAAGAGGGTAGATATGATATCAAGAGCTATAGATGTCGTATTTCTAGATTTTTCCTCAAAGGATCCATTGGAGTATTGTTTAGTAACATCTAATATGCGCAAGGAAGATCTTCCAACTACTGAGAATGGGCATTTTTATTGTGAAGTTCAGAATGAAGAAAAAGATGGGGTATTCATTTTTGAAGACTTGATAGAAATCGAAGCAAGAGTTGATAACAAGACTGAACAGATCCAGCCCATAACTCCCCCTGAAGTTCTATCTTTGAAATAATTACCTAAACATTTGAGGTATGCTTTTTTAGGTGAGAACTCAATATTACCAGTCATCGTTTCATCATCACTAGAATAAGAGCAAGAAGATAGACTGTTACAAGTTTTGAAGAAACATCGATCAGCTATTGGGTGGTCAATTTTAGATATTAAAGGTATAAGTCCAGTTGTGTGTATGCATAAAATCTTGATGGAAGAAGAATACAAGCCAACTATTGAGCATCAATGAGACTGAATCCGATAATAAAGGAAGTAGTTAGGGCTGAGGTGTTGAAGTTACTAAATGGGAGAATTATCTACGCTATTTCAGATAGTCCATAGGTGAGTCTAACGCAAGTAGTGCTCAAGAAAGGTGGAACCACTGTTACTAAATACGACAAGCACAAGTTAGTGCCAACAAGAACAGTAATAGGATGGAGAGTTTGCATCGACTATCTTAAGCTTAACAAGGCTACTCGAAAAGACCACTTCCTGTTATCATTCATAGATCAAATGTTGGATCGACTTTCTGGCAAGAATTTTATTGTTTCTTAGATGGTTATTCTGGTTACAATCAGATTCATATTTTCCCAAAAGATCAGGAGAAGATAACTTTCACTTATCCTTATGGCACATTTGCTTTCAGATGGATGCCATTTGGTTTATGCAACGCACCAACTACATTTTAGAAATGTATGATGGCCATCTTTTCAGATCTTATTGAAGTTGTCATGAAAGTTTTTATGGATGATTTCTCTGTATTTGGAACAACTTTTGACTATATTCTATATAATCTTTTTATGGTACTCCAAAGATGTGAAGAAATGAATCTGGTGCTTAATTGGGAGAAATGTCATTTCATGGTAAGGGATGTTATTGTGTTAGGTCATTTAGTGTCCAAAAAAGGGATTGAGGTGGATTAAGCTAAATTAGCCATTATTCAAAAATTACCACCGCCAGCAAATGTAAGGGGTGTTTGAATTTTCTTGGGTCATACAGGTTTTTGTCGAAGATTTATCAAGGATTTTTTTGAAGATTATGAAGCCTCTCTGCAATTTACTCGAGAAAGATGTGGTTTTCAAATTTGATGATGCATGTAAAGAGGCGTTTGAGAAAATCAAGCAGAAATTGGTTTCAGCTCCTATTTTTGTTACTCCAAATTGGGCAGAACCATTTGAAATTATGTGTGATGCTAGTGATTTTGCGGTTGGAGTAGTTTGGACAACGAAGGGATAAGATGTTTCGACTAATTTACTATATGAGTCGGATGATGAATGAAGCTCAGCTGAATTATACTACCACAGAGAAAGACATGTTAGCTATAGTTTTTGTAGTGAAAAAGTTCAGAGCTTACATTCTAGAGTCCAAAGTCACCATCTATACCGATCATGCAGCAATACAATATTTATTTGCAAAGAAAGATGCCAAGCCTCAATTGGTTCAATGAATTCTATTATTGCAAGAATTTGACCTAAAAATTCATGATAAAAGGGTAGTGAGAATATAGTAGTTGATCATTTGTCACAGATAGAATTAGAAGTGGAGGAAGGGCCACCGATTCAAGAGTTATTCCCAGATGAAAGATTATTTAGTATCCACACTCCATTGTCGTGGTATGCTGATACTGTGAACTTTCTTGCTTGCAAAGTACTACCACTAGATTTGACGTATCAACAAAGGTGTAAGTTGCTACATGATGTGAAGAATTATCTTTGGGATGACCTGTTTTTGTTTAAAAAATATGCAAATTGAGTAACCTGGAGGTGTGTGAATGATAATGAAGCTAAATAGATTTTGAGCGGTTGTTATTCTTCATTATATTGAGAGCATTTTGGTGCTTCTCGAATGGCAGCAAAGATCTTACAATCAAGATTTTATTAGCCAACCTTGTTTAAGGACTGTTTTCATTTTGTGAAGGGATGTGATAGGTGTCAAAGAGTAGGGAATATTTCTAGAAGAAATGAGATGTCGTTAAATGGGATGTTGGAAGTGGAATTATTTGATGTGGGGGGGATTGATTTTATGGGTCTATTTTCTTCATCATATAGTCAGCAATACATTCTTGTGGCAGTCGATTATATGTCTAAATGGATTGAAACCATAGCCACTTCGTCAAGGTGGTGTTGAAATTCTTGCAAAAGAACATTTTCACTAAGTTCGGGACTCCGAAGGCTATAATCAGTGATCAAGGTTCTCATTTTTTCAACAAGTTGTTTAATGCTTTGTTGAGTCGATATAGAGTCAAGCACAAGATTGCGCTTGGTTACCATCCTCAAACAAATGGTCAAGCAAAAATTTCAAATAGAGAGATTAAGGAAATCCTTGGGAAGATGTGAATACGAATAGGAAGGATTTGATGATTAAGCTTGATGATGCATTATGGGCCTATAGAACAGCCTGGAAAATGCCAATTGGGATGTCCCCTTATAGGCTAGTGTTTGGGAAGCCATGTCCCTTGCTAATAGAACTTGAGCATAGAGTATATTGGATGGTGAAGAAGTTGAATTTTGATTGGATGAGTGCTGGGAATCATCGACTTCTTCAATTTGATGAGCTAAAGGAAATTAGGAATGAAGCTTATAGAAGCTCGAGGATCTACAAGGAAAGACTAGAGCGTTGGCATGATAAACAAATTTTGAGAAGATCCTTCATTCCAGGTCAGCGAGTCCTCTTATTCAACTCAAGGTTGAAGCTATTTCCAGGAAAGCTTAAGTCGAGATGATATGGACCATTTACCATCAAGAAGGTGTTACCATTTGGAGCCATTGAGCTTAAAATGAAAATGGGAATTTGTTCAGAGTCAATGGTCAAAGACTGAAGAACTATTATGGAAATAAAGGGCTAGAGCAGGAGAAAGAGTTTTATAAGCTCAGAAATCCAAAGTGACAAGAGTTCGGTTAAGTTCGGCTAAGTTTAGCTGGGGATGTTAAATTTAGCACTTATTGGGAGGCAACCTAATATTTATGTTATTTTCATTATTTTATTTTTTTTAAGTGTTGATTTCATTTGCTTTAGTTGTTTTTATTCTAGTTTTATACTTTAATGCAGGAAAGCCAAAATCAATTTTAAGCAATCAAGAGAGTAAGGTTCACTGTAGCAAAAATTCCAGCAAGGCTCGTTACAGTGAAGAAAAAATTTTCTCACTGCAGAGAACTTTCCAGAGACTCTCGTTGTAGCAAGAAAATTTTCTCACTGTAGCGTCGTTGGGTTTTTAAATGTACCAGACCCATTTTTCATGATAGTTTTCGTAGTCAAGGGCAAGGAATTCAATTTTTTTCTCTCAAATCTCGCTCTCCTATCAAGGTTTCACCTCATTTACTTCCAAGGATCTAAGGTACACATTGATTTACCTTCCTCGTTCTTTAATCTTTGAGGCATTTGGAAAAATTTAAACCTAGGTTTAGTTGGAAGAACTTGTTTGTGAAATTTTTTTGGGATTGATTTGTTAGTTAAAGTTTGGGGGAAGTTTTGTCGATTGTTTAACTCATCTTATTGTGGAATATTGGGATTGTGTGTCTTGTGATTATGTGGGTGGTTATGAGAACATTGTTGTGAAAAACCATTGAAGTTTGAAGTGTTTGAGAGTTCCAAGACAAAAATTAATTGGGAAAAGGCCCCGGGGTGAAACTTTGAAGGATTTTGATCGAATTAGGTTTCGTTCCCAAGAAGCGGCCATCATTTTTGAGAATTCAATTAATAAGAGGGCCAGTTTGAAAGAGAGGGGCATGGTTTTTCAAGAATCTAAATGCCCAGAGATTGTGAGGGAGATTAATAGAAAGGGTTGGCAGAACTTTGTGAAACAACCCAAACCGGTATCAATGACTCTAGTGAGAGAGTTCTACGCTAATGCAAAAGGGTGCATAGTCAAGATCCGTGGTGCGAGGAAAGCAGATTAGATTTGACATGGATGCGCTGATATTAGGGACTTGATGGAGTCCGTAGATTTAGATGCTATGACAACAGAATTGTGTGGTGAACTAGTGTCTTGGGCAACTATGAGGGGTGTTCGTACAAATTTCCTGACTAAGCGGTTGACGCCTATAATGAAGGTATGACACCATTTCCTTTGTGCCCGCCTTAATCCTTTTTATCACCTCACAGAAGTCAACAGAGAAAGGGCTTTCATACTTTATGCTCTGAAGAATCAGAGACATATAGATATGGGCTGGTGGATAATGCAGAATATTAGTTATGCAACAGAAAACATAATGGTGGGGCTTTCTTTTCTGTCTTTGATTTCTGAGCTCATTTCTTTAGCTGGGGTGAAGGCCACCAATCCAGAAATACTTCAGCCCAAGGCTCTTATTACTATTCATACAATGGATAGAATTGGTAAGGTTATAGGTTCTAGTTCATCACAGCAGTTATCCTCCTCTAGACCCAAACAGACCTCAGTTAAGAAAGCCTCTATTAAGATTCGGAAGATAAAATAAAATTGACTTAAACCCTAGTTAATAGATATTTGGAGTTCAATGATAGTAAATGAGTGCAAGCATAAAAACTTAGGTAAAGTTACATACCTTGAGCATGTCTTAATTAGAATTCTTAAATTACTTAATCGAGAGTTTCACTTTCTAGTTTTTAATTGATTTAAGTTAGTAATGATTCTTATTTGCCTATATAGAATTAAATTATTCAAATCGCAATAATCAACTTTAGAACATTCGCATTCCTCAAAGGATTGACAACTCAATATTTCTTGTTCTACATTATAAAATTGACACCGTACACTTGCGGTTAATATTTGTGTTTTTGAAAATACGCAATAAAAATCAAGATCAAATGCAACTCAATACCCCGAAGCAAGATGTCTCGAGGGCGTCTTGATAGTACTTTATTGATGGGGCTTCGAGTGTGCAAGATGGAGAAGCGAGGGTCATTCTTGACCTGATGGAGTGGAGGATATATATTGGTTAAAATTTAATTTCAAGGTGACCAATAACGAAGTTGAGGAGGCCTAAATAACTGAGGTTAAGTTAGTTTAAGCTAGAAGCTACGTTTTTAAATATATATAGTGATTTTTAATTACTTACGAATCAGATCAATGGACAATTTCGAGCACATGATGAAAACATACAAGTTTATCTAAACCATATGAAAAATCCCCTGGAAACATTTGAGAAGGTCATAATAAAGCAAGTTTTTAGTTTAGAGAATTCAAGAGCTGACGCTTTGGCCTGAGTAGCTTCAACATTTAAAAAAAAAAAACTCAGCATCTGTGCTAGCCAAAGTTTTATTACAAAGAAGTACTGATGTAAAAAAGCAACTTGGTGGCAATGATACAAAAAGATTCTAACCCAGGATAGATAAAGTAATTGAAAGCCTATATTCAAAATGGAGAACTCCCCTAGGATAAGAATACAGCACTAAAAATTAAGAACAAATCAGCTAAATACCCTATCATCGGTAGGAAGCTGTACCAACATGAATTTAGCCTACCCTATCTCAGGTGCTTGAAGTCGAATTAGGCGATAAGGGTTCTAAAAGAAATCCATTAAGAAATTTGAGGAAACCAAGACGGTGTTCATTCCCTTATGAATAAGATAATAAAGTAGGGATATTATTGGCATACGATTTCTTATAATGCATTTCAGATTGTCAAGATATACTATGAATGTTAAGTCTATAGAGATATCCTCAAGCAACCTCCTAAGACATTATCTAGTATTACAAATTCATGGCCTTTCTCTAAATAAAGATTAGATTTAATCTGGCTACTACCCACCACTCGAGATGGAATGAGGCATACAATAGTAACTATTTACTAAGTAAGTAGAGGGTAAACCTTTGACAAGCATCACTAATAAGAAGGTTACAGCCTTTGTGAAATAAAATATAATCTATCTTCTCAAAATTTCTCAAGTCTTAAATGTAGACAACAGAAAGTAGCTCGACAACTTTAAGCTCAAAAAGTTCTGCTTGAATTTTAGTATAGATATTACGTTCGTGACCTAACTCATCCTCAAGCTAATGGATAAGTGGAAGCTATCAACAATATAATTAAAAATGTCACATCCCGACCCGGGGGTCCCACCTGTGACAACCGTCACAGATTTCTAATAAGCATTCCTTAGGTCCAGAACGCTTACTAAAAACCTGTAAGACTGAAATCATAAACAAATATAAAATATTTTCAATAAAACTTCTTCCACAACTCCCAAACTACTGTTCAAAAGCAACTCAAACACTTCAAAATTTCCATCAAATAATATTTCACATCATTTTTCAATCTAATTTATAAAATAATAAAATATTTCATTACAAACAGTAATATTACAATTTCATCAAAAATCCAAAATGCTAAATACAACACGAAACAAGAAGAAATAAATGACGCTCCCAGTGGACTTATGCAGTGAGAGTGAGTCAAGATTAGGATCGATACCTACGATATCTGCTTGAGATGCGATCACCACCCTCCACGCTATCGCTGCGCTAAACCTGTGAGTGGAAAAAAAAGGTGAGCATACTAATGTATATACTCAGTGAGGGAATAAAAAGGATAAAAATAATAAAACTAAATAACAAAGTATAATAATAAGAAATGTAAACATCATTATTATTATCAAGGAATATTTATTCACACACAACTCTGGAAGGAAAGTACATTTAAAAATATCTTTTCCATTTTCAAATCAAAACCCATAAAGTACTGAGCAAATCATCGGGCATAGCCAACCTTTCGATAATCATATTGATCAGGCGTAATCCCAAACCATCAGTGGATTTTATATGCAGATAAAACATGCTGTTTCAAAAGTATATTTTTAAATGCAGAAAATAAAGCAATGCACAATTTAGTTAGAAAATAAGCCCACTACTAATGTTGGCTGTCAAGTAGTCACGTGGTGATGCTCGTGACTGTCCTTTACAAGTATACAGCTCCAGATAATCCACTATTTGGCACACACTCACCTGGGTGGTCTCCTCAAGATCCTTCCTCAGGCTACTTTACGTCAAGCTCCAGATGGACTATCACATGTCCCGATCTGGCACATACTCACCTAGGTGGCCACCTCGTGGTCCTCTCCCAGGCTACTTCACATCACTCACCTAGACGACCTATATCCAAGTCCGTGCTAGGCTACTTATACAACACTCACCCGGGGTTCACATACCAGTGAACTCTCCCCCAAGTTACCTCATACAACACTCACCTAAACGGCCTCTCACTAGGTCCGTGTCGGGCTACTTTACACCACTCACCTAGACGGCCTCTCACTAGGTCCGTACCAGGCTACTTTATACCACTCATCTAGACGGCCTCACCTGGGTCTGTTCTAAGCTAACTCATACCACACTCACCTAGGGCTCACATCACAGTGAACTTTCCCCCAGGCTACCTCATCTGTAGCTACAGAAATCACAGTTCATTATGGCTAACAACAACAGGGCCCTCTCGGCCTTATCACCAAAATACGAACATAAAACATATTATCAAAATACAATAAGAAAACCAAGCCCTTAGGCCGCATCATCATCAATCGTCAAAACACAATACCCAAAACAACATAAGAAATCTGGCTCTCAGGCCGTATTATCATAAATCATAAAACAACATAAATCCTGGCTCATCGGCCGCATCACCACATAACAGAAACCAAAACTTGTCCAACTGACCTATCATCATACACAAACCACAAGGCATCGCCCACAAACCAAATCATCATAAAATCATC
>JAVXUL010088454.1:0-23449 GCA_035590515.1 Trichilia minutiflora | reverse complement strand
GTTTCCTATATAAACGCAAACAATCTCATCACATGCACACACAACAATCAGTAAACGCAGTTCAGACTCGCAAATCAAACTCAGAGATTCTAAGATGATTACAGCAGATGATTTCTACAAAGTTATGTGCGCAATGGTTCCTCTATATTTCGCAATGCTCATCGCATACGGTTCCGTCAAATGGTGGAGAATCTTCACGCCGGAGCAGTGCTCCGGTATCAATCGCTTTGTCGCCGTCTTCGCCGTCCCGGTGTTGTCGTTTCACTTCATAGCTCAGAACAACCCATACCAAATGGACACCAAGTTCATATTGGCTGATACTTTGTCTAAAATTTTAGTCCTTGTTTTGCTTTCAGTTTGGGCTATCTTCTTCCATGGCGGTCTGGATTGGCTCATCACTCTTTTTTCAGTCGCTACTCTGCCTAATACGCTCGTTATGGGCATTCCTTTGCTCAAAGCCATGTATGGAGATTTTACTCAGTCTCTCATGGTGCAACTCGTTGTTCTTCAATGCATTATCTGGTGCGAAAGAAAATTCTTTTTCTGGGAAACTTTAAACTTTCCCATCAAACAAACAGAGTCGCTTAGATATTTTGCATGTTATTTTTTTTTTCAGGTATACACTTTTGCTTTTCCTCTTTGAATATAGAGCCGCAACTCTGCTAATCCAAACTCAGTTCCCCGGTACAACAGCAGCATCTATAACCAAGTTTGAGCTCGATAACGACGTGATTTCCCTCGATGGTCGAGACCCACTTAAGACAGAATCAGAAACAGACGGAAACGGGGGCATCCGAGTACGTATCAGACGGTCAACATCTTCAGCCCCGGACTCCGCCTTATCATCCTCCATTTGTCTCACTCCTAGGGCTTCAAATCTCTCAAACGCCGAAATCTTCTCCATTAACACTCCAGCTCCGTTACACGACTACCACTACAACTCAAACAATGAGATCGTCTTCTGGGGTTCGGCGACGAGTCCCAGATTATCCAATTACGCTTCCTCCGACGCGTACTCGCTGCAGCCAACTCCACGCGCGTCGAACTTTAATGAAATGGATGCAGTCACCGTCGTGACATCCAATACGCCTACATGTGCTCGGTCTCCGGTCTCCGGCAAAGTATATGGCCAGTCACCTCCGGTGGTTCCTGGAATGAAAATGGTGTGGGATTCGCCGGGGAAATGTCCAGGAGAAAGACAACAAGAATGCAATGACGTCGCTGGTAAGTACTACAGTCTATTATTAGTTATTACCCCTCTTCCCATTCAAACATTGTCGTTTAGTGGTAGCAGAGAGAAATAAAATTAAGATCTGAACAAAGAAGAAATCAAACAAGAGGCAGAAAGAAGCTTTTGTTTTCCGGTTGAAATGTACGAATTGTCTCGGACGAATCTTAAATGTTTCTGTTGACAAAGGATTCACTAGAATTTGTTGGGTAGGAAATACTAATAACGGAATTAACTAACGGTAACTTATTATGTTTAGAGACAAAAAATATACACATTTTCTTTATGTACCCATAAAGTGATAATAAATTCTTAATACTCTCTTCTATTTCAATTAGCGATAATATTAATTATTAATAAATAAATAAATATATTTTTTTATCAAAAATGGCCACGGCCCCAAATTTTTTATTATTTATTTTTTAAAATATTTTCATTGAATGTTCCAACTTATTTATTATATTTCAATATTGTAAAAATTTAAAATCTTTGATAGAAAATCTATTGGTTTGTGTATTAGTTTTATCAAATTATAATTTTTTAAAAATTATTTTTATTATAAGAATTTTTTATTTTTTTAAATAATACCAGAAACCATAAGAAGGTTTGATCTAATCATTATTTGAACACAATCAAATGGAGGTAAGATACTCAGTATCTTCTTTTGCTCATATAAAATTCGACAAGAGACACATCATGTACGTATAATAATTAATTAATTATAAGGATAATAAAAAACAATATTATTTATATCTTTAATATTTTAATATTTATTTTTATTTTCCCTTTAACCTTAAGTTTCTTCCACTACCACTAAATTAATTAAGCAAAGCCCCCTCCCCCCTCCCCACTCCAAAGACAAAGAAAATTATAAGCACAATATGGTCAAAATAATCTTAATTTTTTATGCTAACTCATTTCTCTAATGTCATACTCTTAATTGTTAGGTAGCATCATTAGCTTAGAGCACGTGTGCAATGATTTCATAAATATTTTCTCATTTTATTTAAGAATCTAATTAGTAAAGTAATTAATCGTAATACACCAAATCATGGTCGGCTATTATTTTTACATTATCATTGCTTTGCATTGTTTAAATGTTGACCCTCACACAACTACACAAAATCATAGACAAAGTTTGACTTTATTTCCTCATTTTTTTCAATTTTGGGATTAATTAATTAATTATAATTTACAGTTAAAGAAATCAGTTTCAGAGACAGCTCCAAAGTTCCGATGCCAGACGAAGCAGAGTCAAAGGAAGCAGCAACCAATCAGAAAATGCCACATGCCTTTGTTATGCTTAAACTTATTCTTACTGTAGTCGGAAGAAAACTTTCTCGCAATCCAAACACATACTCGAGTGTGTTAGGACTTCTCTGGTCTCTAATCTCATTTAAGTGAGTTAATTAATTACCTCTCTTCTGCCTACACCTGAAAATACTTTACTATTTGCTTCATAATTTATAACTATGGTTTGTTGTATTTAACAGTTGGAATGTGGGGATGCCCAATTTGGTGAAATATTCAATCAAAATAATTTCAGATGCAGGACTTGGAATGGCCATGTTTAGTCTAGGTATTCTCCTTTTATTTTTCACAAAAATAGTCACATGGTTTGCTACAGAACAGCATTAATGATTACTTGATTATCATGCTATATTCACATGAATGTTAGTCCCAAAAGAAGAATATACCCTACTTCAAATTCATCAAAATTCGCAAACTTTCAGTTTTACTACAGAAATGGTAATTTGATTACAACATTTAGCTAAATTCTATCACAGGGTTGTTCATGGCGCTTCAGCCACGGATTATCGCTTGTGGAGCAAAAAGGGCGACCGTGGGGATGGCAATCCGCTTCATTTGTGGCCCAATAATAATGTCTGCCGCATCAGTTGCCGTCGGATTGAGAAGTGTTAAGCTGCATACCGCCATTGTACAGGTAAGAAAATGTACGGACAGGCATAAGCAGAAATTGCAATTCTTGTGCTGGTTTTATTGATTCTGTTATTTCAAAATTTCAGGCAGCTCTTCCACAGGGTATTGTGCCATTTGTATTTGCCAGGGAATATGGGTTGCATCCTGACATTTTGAGTACGGGGTAAGTAAGGTTATAATTCCCGGGGTAAGTAAGGTTGTAATGTATGGATAATGCGATACACTCAAATTTAGTTGCTAAGCTCCTGAACGAGATAGAGCAAAGAAAAATAACGAGACTATTATGATTAAAATTAGGTTTTCGTGGAACTAAAGAAGTAAAGAACTTTGTTGGTAGGTCATTAGGAATTTTGTTTGATTTGATGATGACTTCCACAATCCTGAGAAAGCTACTTTGCTTTTAATCTAAAAGGAAGTATTTTTTTCTTTTTTCTGCTGAATAACTTTAGCAAAGTATAGGACCTGGGCTAGCTGGGAGCTTTAACAAAAGGAAATTATACGCTTTGGTAATGTGGAGGCACAACTAATTGAACATAATTATGTGGTTTGTGACTGAGAATGCTCATAATTTGCCTGACTGTTTTACTGGTAATTACAATCATTTATATATATTGCGAACAGCAATTTGCTTTAAATTAGTCACTGTAATCACTTCACAAATCCAATGTCAAATTGTCAATACTCAGTTATACTGGAGGTTTAATTTTCTTCTCATTTCGCAGGGTTATATTCGGGATGTTGGTTTCCTTGCCTGTTACACTCCTCTACTACATATTCTTAGGCCTATAAGCAAAAGCAGACAGCAAACTTCTTCAAGCAATATGTCAAAGTTTAAAAAAAAAAACAGTTTTTGTCTTGAAGTTGAAGCTCATGAGGAATCTAAGTAAAGATTATTATAATGTCATTAGCCATAATTTCTCCGATAAACGCCAATGTCTACGTCTGGGGTCATCTTCATTTTCTAAAGGAGATTGACTTGCAAAATCAACGGTGGGTTCTAATTGGAAACCCTAAAAAGGGAAAGGTTGCTTTAGAAAATAATATTTACAGGACGACATGATGTGAAAATCTGCAGGCTGCAGGCAAAGTGTTTGATGAAATTCCTAGTACATAGACTAGTGGTAACCGAAAGTAAAAAAGAAGATATTATGAGTTATGATTAAGGTGGGTGACTTCTATACCTTGTTGTTGGAGGTGGGTAAAGTAAAGTTATACTGTTTGCTATGAAAATGAAACCAAGTATGTTTGACTCAAGGAGAAAACAAAAAGGTAAAAAGAAAAAACAGAATAAAATATTTTCTTTTCTTCTTTTTTTTCCTCTCTTTTCTTTCTACTTTTTTATCAGTGTCTTTTTATGTCTGAAAATATACATACGTGTTTATGATCATCCACGAAAAACGTTTTCTTCTTTAATACTTGCTTTGTTTCAAATTGTTTGGATTTTGATATGTAATAGGCAGAGACTAGATTGTCTTCGAATTGAAGTTTTATAAACAAGTGAAAGTTACTTTAATTGGGTTTCTGATTGATTTTGCCTCTTTTGATGTTGACATTGAAAAGTGTAAAGGGCTTTTAGTTTTGGATTGCATGGCCAGTTCATCCATAAGCATAATTGTTTATAAATACAGACTTTTTTATTGAACCATTGATATCACCAATCACCCATTTCATTGCACAACCTTTCTCTTGTATATATATATATATGAACACCTCGGACTAAAATACAACATTGTAATGGATAATTATTAGATAAGAAAGTGAAAGTAATTAGATTAAGGGAGATAAATGTTCAATTATAAAGTTAATTTTCTTTAAATAAGAAATCCAAGTTATTCTTATTATTTGATACTTTTGTTCTAGAGCTGCATATACGAGTAAAATTATTGTAATGGGTCAATGCCACTAACAAAATAATTTTTTTGTGTGTATAATAACACGATAATTCATTTTTTTTAATTAAAAAGATGAATATTTCTTTTGTTATTATTTTATTTCATTCATTGGATTTTATACTTTCTATTTAATGATTATGATATAAATCTAAATTGTTAACAAGATCGAAATTTATAAAAAAAAAATTAATTAAAAGGAGCAAATAAAAAAAAATAGTGGTAGACATATTAGAAAATTGCTTCTTCTATTCTTAATTTTTTCATATTAATTTCTTTTTAAATTCAACATTATCTCGATATATAAAAGAACCAAATTGAGGCAAAAAAATTAATTACTTTAACAAATTGTAATATATTTAGAAGCCTAACTTAAAGTTTGAGAATGTATCAGTTTGAGACCGTTTGTTAACTAACACTTAGCGGTGGCAAATGGGTATGATTTATATATCTATTTTTAGTAGTGATTTATTTTATTTTATTACGAAATTATTTTAAATTATGAAAACTTGTCAAAAAAAAAACATTATATTAAAGATGAAATCATCAATGTTAGATTACACTCTAAAGATTTAAAAAAATTTTAATATATGATTTTATGTTAATTATGCATTAATATAATTTCAAGTTTGTTTATAAAATCACTAAAGGGTCAGAAAAATTGGGTCTTCAATTGAATATGGGTTTAATCATAAAATATCCATTAAGAAGACCAATCAATTAGGCAAGTCCATATAAGCCACAGATATTCTCACACCTTTATATTTAATTAACAAATTATTTTAAAAAAATAAAATTATAATATTTTATAAAATAATTCATATAATAACAAAATTAATTTAATTATAAATTAAAATAATATCTTTTATATTTTATTATTTATATAAATTAAATTGTCAATGACTATTTATACCAGATAGTTGTCAACATTTCATTGTATTCAAATATTATCAATAAATTTTTTATATAAAATTCTAAAAAATGATACAAAAATTATTATTTCTTCTCAATTATTTTTAATTGTACATTTGATTTACTTGTCACTTTCATATGCTATATGTATTAAGTAATATATTTTAATTTTAAAAAGTATTTAAATTTTTTTCTTAAAATTAATATAGATAATGATTTAATTAATATTTATTTATTTACATATATTTTTATTTGGATTTTGACTAAATTAAATTTATACACTTTTAATATATTTTCTAATATAAGTAAAAAAGATTTGAAAGAAAAAATAAACAACTTTTAAATATTTAAACTTTAGACAAAAAACGAATAACCCTAGAACAAACAAAACAAATAAGCCTTTAATATATAAAATATCATGAAAAGAATAATAAATAACCCTTTATATTTTTCTTAAATGATAATTATCTCTATTTTATATTTTGTGACAATCCATAAGATTTTAGTATTGTAATAAATACTCTGTCAAGTTAACTTTCATAATTTTTTTTAGTATAATAATTATTATATTCTTAATTTTTATAAAAATTTTAAACAAATTTAAAATATAATTTATAAACTTTTTTATCTTTTACAAAATATAAGTTTTATTAATTAAATTTTATATAATTATTTAATAATAGTTTTCTATATTTTATATAATTTTTTAAAATTTTTATGTTTTTATATTGTTGATGCAAGAATTGTCCGTAGATCCTTCTCGCAGCCAATGTGGTATGACTCAGCTGGTGAGATGTGAGGGCAATACGGCTGTTTGTCGAATGACGATTTCTACACCGGAGAAGGATTGCGAATGTGATTGCTTCCGACAGAACTTCACCTCCTAAGCTTGCAAAGAAAGTAAATACCTCGGAGTGACGTCGGGAGTGGTTTTCGACAAAAAAACTATGATCCCTAAGTCAGAGAAAGGGTGGAGTAATAAAATGTGTTTCCGATAAAGGTAACAAAAAGAAAGTCTGAATGAACCGAGAATGAAAGAAATATGTGTGAAAATTTACCCTCCGGAGATAGTAAAAAGGAAAACGACGGTAATAAGGTTGCGTGATTTCTCTCAATCTCTTTGTGTAGCTTGAGTATTTCCCACTTCACCAGTAGTTCAACTCTCAAATACAATGACCAATGAATACTCCAAAATCAACCAACTAACCAACCCACAAAAAACCAACTCCCTTTCCGTTGAAGGAGTTTGGTTTATATAGTGCCCTTCCTCTGAACGGTGATATGACTTGACATCGGAGAATGAGAACGATGCGATATCTGACATGAGGCAGTGTGCAGCTGATTTTCTTTAATGATGCTGTCACATCTGTTGGCTTTGCAGGCACGTCACTATCCCACCACCTGAAAATGGTCAGAGGATGGAATGAATGCTTTTGATGGGCCAGTTATCATTAATCATTCCCATTTTTGAGTGAGAGGGGTATATGTCCATTGATACTCTAGTCAGGAATCGCCAGAGAACCAACAGCTAAGGAACTCCTGACCTGAGGTAATTTTTCTGATAAGCCATTTTGATCCCTGAGCTGGGAATGATTGTGAAATCCAATTTTCGGATACCTGCGACGATACTGATTTTCTTAAGAAGCAGTTGCTTGGGACGAAGTTTGCCTAAGATCACAGGATCCCTGAACCGGGGATACCTGGGGCGAAGTTTGTCTAAGACCATAGGATCCCTAAACCGAAGGATACCTAGGGCGGTAAGATCGCTGGATCGTGATACCTGGGACAAAGTACACCTGAAAAGAGAGCACTATAGGATTACACCTAATCTCCTGTCATATGTCTTGCTGATTAGATGTCTACATATTATCTCCGTATTTTCTCTCAAACGTATATAATAATTATTATACTATAAAAAAGAATAAAAAAAATTAAAGAAGTTACCTTGCCATAAGATATTTATCACAATACTTAAATTTCAAAAAAAAATTCATTATAAAATATAAATTAAAAAATATTTGTTATTTAAGAAAATCATATGGATTATTCGTCAAATGACAATTGTATATTTGTATTGTTATTTTGCAAAATTTTAATTAAAACTATGTTCGACACAAAGCAGAAAAAATAAGTTGACTCTCATGCATAGAGGTCGAAGCGTACTCCATTAACACCATAATGTCTAAAGAAATCTTCAATTTACGTGTGCACACGTACAAGTAGACATGGTTATATGATTACATTAGAATATATATATATATATATACACACACACGTACAAGATTACATGCCACAAAAGTCTTTCAAGCATACGCCAACAAGATAAACACATCATGAGTCATGACCCTCTATCATTTAAATAATTTATCAATGCCGTAGAATAGATAGAGTTATTAATACAAAAATTATTATAATTCTATATTTTTAAAATTAATTAATTAATTATTTAAGGTTGTAGGAGTTTTATAATTTTATATTATTTGTAATATAAATTTTTAATAAATATTCACTAAATATTAACTGTTTATATATTATATTGTGATTAAAGATGACAAAATTTCGAATATAATTCAAATATTATCAAAATCTATTCAAATGAAGAAATTTATTATTATATTTTCATAAATATTTAATTTTTATATAAAATAAATACAATACGAATATTTTAAATCAGGTTATTTAAATTTTTAGGATATCAATAACAAATTCAAATTTATAAATTTCATCCGTAAGTATAATACGTGTATTTGTATCCTTATATGCATAAAGATATTTTTTTAATATGACTCGAATTTGAATAATTTTATGACCTTAATTACGACCCTCATTGTTAATATCATAGTTAATCAACGTATTCTATTTTAAAATTTTAATTTCGTTTCTCCTCCCCCGTTAGTAATGCTGTAAATTATTATTAAAATCTTGTGTTGTGTTGTACTGTTGTATGCCCCGGAAAGTATTAGAAATCCTGTCAAACGAAAGCAGGACAAACACAGAAAATTACCAAGCCTGTTGATTTCGCAAATTGCGTTCATCGTGGGTCTACCAAGAATAAATTTAAAAATTCAATTCAAAACATTAGAATAATAAATATTAAAATTTGAGGAATATATATATATATATATATATATATATATATATATATATTTTATTTATCTTGACTTCTGATTGCCAAATACTCCATAAACACCTTTCTATATATGACTATAACAGAAATAAACCAGCTGTAAAACCAGGGCCTGAAATCAAAGGGACTGAAATCTGGGAATGGTTTTGGCATCGCCCCTGTTATTTGATCCAACTATACCATATATTATATTTTATTACGTATCTATTCTTAAAATAAATCCCCTCTGTTTCTTTAATTTGCTTTTCGTGGAGAATAAATACCCCCGCAAAGTAACACCATTACCCAGCAAAAGCAATCTTAATTAAAACAATTCCAAAAATCTGCATTCAGTTCTGAGATTTTCTGAAAAAAAGAAGAAAATATGTCAAGCACAGCTGATCAAGTTATTCGCTGCAAAGGTACTAATACTATTGATTATCATCAGTTTTCTCTTTCTTTTTAGGTACGTTTCATGCTTACACTAAATTTCGACTATTTTTTTTTTTTCAATGTAGCTGCTGTGGCCTGGGAAGCAGGGAAGCCATTGGTTATTGAAGAAGTAGAGGTGGCGCCACCGCAAGCTAATGAAGTTCGTCTGAAGATCCTCTTTACTTCCCTTTGTCATACTGATGTTTACTTCTGGGAAGCAAAGGTTTTAACACAAGCTTCACTTCGCTCATTAATTCATAATCCGTAAGGGGATTTAATAAATCACAAATACAATAAGTTTTCTTTTTTCTATATCTCAGGGACAAAACCCTTTATTTCCAAGAATATATGGTCATGAAGCTGGAGGGTAAGTGCATTTCTACCCGTACCACTCTCATTTTTTACAGATTTCAATCATGTTATTCTGAAATAATTTTGATTATCGGTAATAATTCAGGATTGTGGAGAGTGTTGGTGAAGGCGTGACTGATCTAAAACCAGGAGATCACGTTCTGCCTGTGTTTACTGGAGAATGCAAGGAATGTGATCATTGCAAGTCGGAAGAAAGTAACATGTGTAATCTTCTTAGGATTAACACTGATAGAGGTGTCATGATTAATGATGGAAATTCAAGATTTTCTATCAATGGAAAACCAATCTACCATTTTGTTGGTACCTCAACCTTCAGTGAATACACGGTTGTTCATGTGGGCTGTGTTGCCAAGATCAATCCTCTGGCTCCTCTTGACAAAGTCTGTGTTCTCAGTTGTGGAATTTCAACAGGTACAGAACAAATAAACATAGGATTTAAATTTAATCTTGTTAAAGCTGATGGGCTAATCTGATTTTTTTTTTTGTTTATTAGGACTTGGTGCTACTCTTAATGTTGCAAAACCTTCAAAAGGATCAACGGTTGCTGTATTCGGATTGGGTGCCGTAGGCCTTGCTGTGAGCAATCTTTATCTGCACATATGCACTATGCAAATGACAACACATATGGTTATAGAGTATAGACTTATTAATGTTCTGGTGCTATCATGTAATTAGGCTGCAGAAGGGGCCAGGATTGCTGGAGCGTCGAGGATTATTGGCGTTGATTTGAACGCAAATAGATTTGAAGAAGGTAGATATACAAATTGTACTATCTATTGATTTATTTCTCAATTAGGAAAATCTTAAGCCTTACTCTGCTATCATTCTGAGATTTCCAATTTTCATTTTCAGCAAAGAAATTTGGTGTGACTGAGTTTGTGAACCCAAAAGACTACAAGAAACCTATTCAAGAGGTTTGTCTCTATATTTTTAATGCTTAAAATTTTTCATTTAATTCTTCAATTAGATTTGACTATATGATAACGTTCTAAGCAAATAGCTTTCCACAATTTGTCAAATAGGTGCTTGCTGAGATTACAAATGGAGGAGTCGACAGAAGTGTTGAATGTACTGGAAATATTGATGCCATGATTTCCGCATTTGAATGCGTCCATGATGTATGTTCTTCAATTAAATTACTTTTCTTCCTATAATCATAATGGTTTAAGAAATGCTCGTCTAATTGTCTTCGTCGTGAATGCTAATCACCCAAAACTTGATGCACAGGGGTGGGGTGTAGCTGTTCTTGTTGGAGTTCCTCACAAAGATGCTGTGTTCAAAACACATCCCATGAATGTACTGAATGAAAGAACTCTTAAAGGCACCTTCTTTGGAAACTACAAGCCTCGCTCTGACCTTCCTTCTGTTGTTGAAAAATATATGAACAAGGTACATTCTGTAGTCTCAATTTGGTTAAAAGTAATTCTCAACCTGGGGGGACTTTAATAAATTGATTTCATGTATAATTTTGCAGGAGCTTGAATTGGAAAAGTTCATCACACATGCTGTCCCATTTTCGGAGATTAACAAGGCATTTGAGTACATGCTTAAAGGGGAAGGCCTTCGATGCATAATCCGAATGGAAGAATAGAATTTTCTTGAAGAAACTGAGTCTGTTTGTTTAATTTCATAAATAAATAATAACAGTTGCTTTTGTGATGTGCATAGACACAAAAGAAATTGCTTTTGCGATGTTCATACGCAAAGATATCTTCAAAAAAACTACTTTGGTTTGTGTTCATTATATAAATTGTTACTATTTGGTATGCTCTTTCAGTTCCATCCCGTTTATTTGTAAAACACAGGTTGTGAATAAACTTACTTGTTGATCAAGTCTACCTTACTGTTCATGCATAATCTAACTAAACTTTAGTGACTCAATGTTATCAAAATACACAGATTTTAAGTGTTATCGTAAGCAACAATTATTCTGAAAAATGGACAAAAAAGAAAGCATCATGAATCCACTCAAGCAAGACAGTTGATTTGATTACCAACAATAAACAAAAAGTAACTGGTGGGTAACATACCAATCCAATTTGCCTCGATACGTAATTTTATTTCATATTTTACTATATACAAAGAGCAAAACCTGGAACAGAACCGAATCTGGGAATAGTTTAGTTTTTCCAATTGCTCATCTTTTCAAGTGTCCATTGCATAAATTAATATGCTCTGCCGTGCTTTCATGGGCCATGAAGGAATATGGTCATGGAATTGAATATGGGTTCACAATATAAGACCCATAATGAGCACCATCAATGAGCCCAATGTCAATAGGGCCACACCCATTACATAAGTCCAAATAATTTTTCTGTATTCTATTATCCATTCTACCATTAAATAAAATTTAAATAATATGACGAGTGAATTAATATATATTTTTTATAAAATAATATTTTCTAATTTTTCTTTTAAAGTTATTTATTATATTTTATTGATATTCAATAAATACGTGTCATTTTATTTTCAATGCATTTTAAAAGTAAGAATAACATTACTTTATTCTATTCTTACGGTGAGTATTGTTTTGCTTTCAAAAGATATTAGAAATCTTGTAAAGCAAAACCAGAGCCAACACAGAAAAAATTAATCAGCAAGTTGTCAAGGCAACAAAATTGGAAGGAAAAGGTAAAAATTAGTGGATGTTGATTTCACCAGTCGCATTTGCATTTGTGGGTCTATCAATTACAGAAAGTTTACAAAATGGAATTCAATAACAATTTACATAATACAATAATAATACGAGTAATATACTTTCAACATCTGTCTATCGATCTCTACCATTAAACAAGACACAAACCAACTTTAAAACCCGGGATTGAAATCCAACGAGCCAAAATCTGGGAATGGTTTTGGTAAGTTGACAGAATATATCATATATTATATTTCATAAAGTATCTATTATTAAAATAAATCCACTTTCTTTCTTTAATTTTGTTAGTAGCTGTCTTTGATACTGATAATATATTACTTATTGTTGCTGATGTGTTTGTTGAAGAAGTTCAAAGTAGTTAAGGGGCCTTGAAGTGATCTACAGGAGACCTGCTTTGCAGCTATTTTTTTGGTTATTTTTCTATTGAATTGATACAAGTTTATTTTTCTGTAACATGTTTGTTTCCTTGTTTTTTGGCCACAATCGTGAACCATGAATCATGATTGTTATTCTCTATTGTATTTAAAGAGTTCTTCAGTTTGAATAAAAGATTAATATGATCTATTTTAATTTAATTAACATTTGGTATCAGAGCCCTTATCTTAAGAGACTTCTGTGTGAGTTTTTTTAACGTGAGTTTTATGAGTGTGAGTGTTATATATGCAAACACTATCTCTACAAATTCAGACCACAAATTCCAAATGACTTCCAGAGATTTTAACCCCGTTCCACCCGCTATTTTCTCTGTTGATAATTATCAGTCTTGGGTAGTCAAAATGATTGTATATTTATAAGCATGTGATCTTTGGGAGGTAGTGGTTAAAGACTTTATTGTAGCTTCTTTGCCTAAGGATCCAACAGTACAGCAGATCAATGCACACAAGGAGAAAACTACAAAAAAGTTTAAAGCCAAAAGCTGTCTATTTTCAATTATTTCTAAATTACTTTTTACCAGGATCATGAATTTGCAGTTAGCCTACCACATCTGGCAATATCTCAAGTTAGAGTTTCAAGGCAATCCACGTACAAAAGGTATTCGTGTCTTGAATCTGATAACTGAGTCTGAATTGCAGAAGATGAAAGACTTCGAAACTGTGAAGGAGTATGTTGATAGGTTGTTGGAAGTTGTTAATAAACTTAGGCTTATTAGTGAAGAGGTGAGAGGTGCCTGACACCAGATATGTTGAGAAGATTCTAGTAACATTACGGGAACGTTTTGAAGCAAAAATTTCTGCTTTGGAGGAAATTCTGTTGGAATTTGTTGACACTGTCGTGAGACTGGTGGTTGCATGCAGGGACATCCAAAACCCCAAGGCAGAAGATGGAACCAATAATTCTTATGAATTCTCTAAGTTTCTCTCTCTAGAAACCCTAACCTTCCATCATAATTCTTCCATGCATTTTTTATGCATATTACCGCAAAATCCATTGCATAATTCCTGCCTTGACTTGTCTTTATATAATGGACGAATTAATGCAATTATTCATTGAATCATTGCAACTCTTCCTAATGGTGTCTTTTCACCATTAGCCATGTCCTTTTCTAAAGGACACAACCCTACATGTGGCCATTACTTTGATCACATGGTCCAACAATAATTTCTTATAAGAGTTTGAAATAATTATAAATTTATTTGTCCTCCTTTCAGTCTGAAAAGAGATTGTCGTGAAAGTCAAGATTTTTACGTACATAAAAAAAAATAATTATAAAAAAACTTAAAGAATATTCTTATTTAATAAGTAATGTCTAGTTACCCTAAATTGAGTTTATCCACAAAATATTAATTAAGATAAAAATCATAATTAATTTTTAGAACAAATTATTAAAATGGCAATGATCGATGTTACTGTAAAACATGGATTCCCCCTCATTACTGCTGATATAATTAATAATGCCATTGGCTTTCCATTAATCAACAAATGGTAAAGATTGATATTGGCCCACACAAAAGGCATGCTGGAGACAATATGTGTTCTTGCGGCCAACTTAAGCCACATAGAAATGATATTTCACCCTAAGAAATCAAACCTACCAAATTTTATTTTTCTGGGAAGACAAACAAAACAATTAGAAATTAATTCTCAATTTATCGCAGGAGGTAGAAACTAGGTAGGTAGCAAGATTATAAGAGAACATGCATGTTAAGATCAGTTGGTTTCCCTGCAGTAAATCACGTGCATTGTTGCATCAAAGTTTGTAGAAGTCAAAGAAAAAGGGACTGCCTAAACGAAATTTTATAGCTTTTAGCTAATGGTTGATCTAATTTAGAGCAAAAGGGACTTTATGGATAGAGAGAGAAAGAAGGAGAAGCTTTACAGAAAAAGACAGTCTCCAGAGAGAGTGTATATGTGCTGCATTGGATACTTCGCCTAAGTGTGTTTTTCTCTGTGTCATCAAAAGATTCTTGAAAGTTAAAGTCCAAAGAAAGCTGAGAGAAATCAAACAAAAAGAAGATGAGATTCTCCCTTAGGAATATCTAGAGCACCATTTTTTTATCTATCCATCAACTATATTCCCTTTTCGATCTTTCCTAGCTAGGGTTAGGTTCCAGTCTACAGCTTTGGAGTCGTTAGTCTTGTATTCCGTTAACTTCAATTTCGGTTTGTCTTCATGATAATTTCTCTTCATATTGTCGGAATTCAAATAGTATTCGTTCATGGGTTCAGAGATGTTTCTCTCCTCAGAGAAAGATCGAAATAACTTAGAAACAAGTTTCTTGGCAAGACCAACTCTAGAATTTCAAGATGAGTGTGAAATTTCACCTCTGGTAGAAAGGAAGCTTTATGAGAAACGAGAAGACCATACACAACTGTGTGAAGATCAAGCAGAAGATAAGTGCAAGATTTTGGTGCCTTCTTTAAAGTTAAAATTGTCTTCTTTGGGAGAATTCCCGGTCGAAGAAGATTGTGATGACGAAGGGTTGAAGACTCCAACATCTGCGGATCACAAACTTCCAGTGATCCTTCAATGCCCACCTGCACCAAGAAAGCCTAAATCACGTCCACTACCAAAGAGAAAAGTGCCTCAACTAAGAATTGTTCATGATCTGTCCAACGAGATTGAAGCCTTGTTCCCGCCAGCTCTTCTAGCAGATCTTGGTAACAAGATTAAGAAGGTTAGACAAGAAACGAATACAAAATTATGATAGGTTATAAATAATATCACCATATATCTTTATCTATGAAGAAACTGTCCATGAGAATGGCCGTGTTTGAATGGTAAATCATCTTTATTTTCACCTATAGTGTTCTTGTTCCTTCCATCTTTGTTCGATTATTTGATAGTTTCGTAGGGTAGTGGTGCGTGTTGACTCAGGCCATGAGCCATACGATCTATTCACTGCAAAAAATCAAAACTAAAGTACATGTCATAATTAATCCTACAAGTATTCATAGGATTCTCGTCAACATAAAAAGTGCGGAGGTTTCTTTCTCCATTAACTCGGAAGAAAAAACTCGTACGACTTTGACTTTGTTTTGTAAAGATATGGGTTTGCATTGTATTGACTTACCCAAGAGAATAAAAAATCTTTCATCTTCATTTTACTCGTGGCTTGTGCAAATGAAATCCAAAAGGGATATTCCCTAATCCCTCCTATATATGACAGACATTATTATCATCACTGTTTCATTCCATGGATGATGTTTTATGACTTCAAGAAATACAGTTGATAGAACCTTCTTTGCTAGAGTTAATTAAAAGCTGCTTTCAGACAGACGAATGCTTCATTGCCTAACAGATGATGTCAGGATTATTGGAGAGCTAGCACCAAAAAATATTGCAGCAACTATATCTTCAATAGGGAACTAACTTTTCTGCTATCAGTGCAGATTTGAAACCTTGGAGGGTAGTTAGACTATTGGACGTGGTATACTATGAATTAATTGCAAGTGAATTCTGTTTGAACTAGTAACTTTATTTTCTGTCAGTTTGGGAATGAATTCAATGGATGACATTTAGAAGTTCGAACATTTTGATAATGTGAATCTATAAGTTAAAGCAAATCCCAATAATATTGCAGATATTTAACATTATAACCGCAGGTCCTGCAGTTGTAGAAGTGAAGGGGTAGATTTTGTGTGGGCAAGAATAGGAAATCTCGGATCCTCTCACCTGAAGTTGCGACTTACTCCAAAGCTTAAGATTTTTCGTGCTAACAATCAAGGATCCAGGATCAATCTCGAGAAGCCATGAAAGGCAGAAATGAGGATAGTTCGAATGGAGAGCTGTTTAGTTCGAATAAATCAAGAACACCTAACATAATAAAAAATAATGAAAATGGGCCCTATATGTCTCCCTGAAAATGGGCTGTAATGTCAATGGGCTTTTACTAGTGTAGACTATAGTACGTACTACGAATATGGATCCATATTTGGTACCCATGGGCTGAGATCTGGCCGGACCTATATAGAGATTGAAGGGTGGAGAGAAAGATAAATAATGCCCTATGGTTGATAGAAATGTCATTTGTCCCCTATAAAAATATTTGTAACAAAACTTCCTATAATTTTTAAAAATATCATTTATTTCTCTATTTATCACTTTTTTAATTTGAAATTATCATAATATCCTTATTATTTAGGAATCTTAAATTAAAAGGGTGATGGCCATGGGAAGAGGATGAGTGACATTTTTTAAAATTATAAAAAATATTTATTATAAACATTTTTATAGGGGGTAGAGGGATATTTGATTTTTTCCCTTGGAAAGTGGGAGATCTGGGCAGTTTCATGTGCTCAAATTGAAAACATACTGCTATCTAAGAGTGGGCACATACAATATGAATCAATTTAAAATAAAATTTTAAATATTACAAATTAAAACTAAGTCAATTCAAATCACAAATTCGATTTAAATTTATAATTTTAACTATATTATAAAATTAATGATACAATAATTAGTTATTATTAATTTAATAATCTCAAGAAAGAATTCTTTGAATAATTTTTTTTATAATTCCTTCAAAAATAATTTTTTTAATTATTGTCAAGGATAAGACAGGGAGACAAATAAATGTATATATCTTGAGATAATAAATAAATAAATAATAATAAAATTTTTTATAAGATAATAATTAATAATTTGGTTTGTAATTTAGAATTGATGTATTTTAAAATTCAAAAGGTAAACAATAATTTAAAATACATTAATTCATAAATAGATTTAAAATTTTTTTAAATCAGTCCAATTAATTTGAATTCCATCCGTTCCGTTTGAATTCTGCAAAATGGAGGCATGTTCTTTGGAATCCAGTTCCTAACTTTAGGCCGGGTGCCTCTATGGAAACAAATTGCCGTCATAAAAAATGAAGTCATGCCCACTGGGCCTATTTGAGGTAATAGACAGCAAACTGTTTACATGCCGATACCGAGTATTCTAATTTCTAAACCATATATTTAATATTGTTTATTTTCACTCAATCTTAGAATTAAAATTACAAAGTCCTAGTTTTTAATAAAAATTTATTTATTTTTAATTATATTTGATATTTTAACTATTATTCTAAAATAATTGTGAAGCTACATCTCAATATTAAATATGTCTAAATTTTAATAATTTTAAAACCACAATTATTGTAAAAAGAACCTTATTAGAAACTAAAATTTATCAAACGGTCCGCTCCTTAGTTACGTTACATAAATCAAGCCTAAATCCTACCAGGGTGGCTCCCTTGCAAGAGCCAAGATATTTATGTTTTGTTTGCCTAGCAATGGATAAACACCTTTTATCCAATATGTTGTAAAAAACAAAGATATATTCTCTCAATCATAACTTGTATATGTTTAGGCGTTTTGATTGCTACATTCCACTCATGAATAGCCTAATTGATAAGAACGAATTTGAGATTGTGTGATTAGATATACGATCTTATATTCGGTTCTTTGTGTGTATCAATGATTTAAGTAGGAGGTCATGATGGTGGGATACTGCGCTAACCTCCTTCGAAGCTTAGTTAAAATATACGTAAACTGATTCGGACACTTCGATAAAAAAAAAAAAAGAAATTTTGATTGCTACACTATGATAAGAAGACTAGCTTCTGTGACCCATTTTTATCATTACATCTTAATTTCCTTACTTTGCTCAAATAGCATTCAGCTTGAGTTGATACCATATTTACTTGTAACACGACTAAAGACTGGCTTCCTTAATTTATGTACTTATTAAAAAGTGTAATTGAAGAATTTTATTAGACTAACTCTACTCCTTGAAACATACGATAATTGTATCCTTGAATACCAGATTACATATAAATATTTTTAATGACTTGTTCAAAAAGATTGAGTATATATTTTGTACTAAGTTCATTGTTTTTCTAGTGGTTTGGGGATGTTTGGCTTCAGTATAATAAATCGCTCTCTCTTTCCTATTCAACCTGAAGAAATAACACTTTAATGGTTGTTGGTGGACCATGACCTATTCTTGGCCTTGCTGGTTCTGAAAAATTATCTTTTCTAGCTGGAACACGAAATTGAAATAATCTGGAAGACAGTAGTTGAAATGAATCCTGAAGATTTAGACTGAAAGGAGGAGTTTCTCACTTCAGCAGGTTTCTTGAGTCCCCATATATGTGGACCCTGGAAGGAAAAGGTTGGGCTGAGGTTGAGTCATGACAAAAACAGCTAGCCTGCGGACTAAAGAAAACTGAAAAGGTGTTCGTACTCGATTAGGTTTAGACTTGTCCATACTCTTGTTATTGCTATCCACCAAAGCAAAGAAAAATTGCTTGCTCTTTGATTTTTTTACCAATTCCTCGGATCCTGCTCTTCCCCTTCTCAGTATTATTTAATGGTAGCTACAAATACTTTTCCTAATATGCCCTTAATGTTATCTTGTAACTTTTGCTGAACGTTAAGACGGCAAAAATGTTGAAGCTGAGCATATATTATATATATGGCACAACAGAATTGAAGACTTTATCGGTTATGGAACCGAATGCCTTCTGGAAAGGAAAAAAATAATTATGGATTAGATTAGATTATATTTAGGCTAAATCTGTATATTTCTGTTATATAATTTTAAATTTAAAATAAATAATATAAATAAATAAATAAATTTGCTTTAAATTAAAACAAAATAATAAATAAATAAATAACATATATAATAAACAAAATCATAATTTTATATACTTATAACAAATACTTTCGTTAAAAATTTTATGATAAATAAAAATCGTAAAAGTTGGGTTTAAATAACAAATTTGATCTAAAAAAAATAAAAAGATAATCTATTATATAAATAAATAAATAAATTTATAATATATTTAATATTTTTTATTATTTAGATATTTTTATTAGGTCCAGTTCACAATCTTAAGTTTATCATATGGATATAATCTTTCTCATAAACCCTCCAAATATAACGATGTTTTAAGGTCTCTCTATGTGACACAAAAAATAATAGGATCATATGAGATAATCCATTTGAGACTAGTCGACAGAGAACCTCCTTTGCTCAAGGAAAAGATCTTCAACAACTACTATCCGAGACTCCGTCTCAGGAATTTAATCAGATATATTATGTGTATGACGTCGGAGCCTCGGGGATATCTGTGGCACGTATAACATCTACAACACTATTATATGGTATCATCAAAATACAAACTCGTCTCCAGAAAGTGCTTTGAGGATCTAAAGATTCCTGTCTCGGGGAGTTTGGAGACTCTACCTTGGGGAATATGTGCTCGGGGTCTCAGGACATACATGGCAGGGATAATACCACAATATCCACATTTCTTGATTTTTACAGCAGGCTTTTAGGACACGTTAGCCGTACGACGACATGTGTCCATAGGTACGAAATTTCATGATTCTAATATAACTAAATTAAGAAATAATGGCAGGTACACATTAACTTTTACAGAGAGAATATTTTTCACTCACTCACACAAGACACAAAAAACACTTTTCAACTTTGCTCTTTGATTCGATTCGTTCTACTCTTATTCGCACACACAAACAAAACCCTTACTGACTTAATCATCAGAGGGGTTTTGTTAGGAAACCAGCTTTACCCCTGAGGTTTTCATTGTTTTGCAATTCACAGAATCACAGCTCAAGGAAGAAGACAAGTTGGTGCTAGAAGTTGAAGACGACCACAATTTCTTGCATCAATATTTGACGTCGTTTGTGGAAAATCGAACAAAAAGCCTAAAAATAATCAACTCTAGCGAAGATGACGAATACCAGAGGCTATCCAATCAAGAGGTATGTGTCAGAACGAAGGAACATGGATGTAGGCTTTATTGATGCTACTACTGCAGCGGATGGAGCTAACAACACCTTACATGAAATTCCGGAGCACGAGAGCTTCTGGTCTAATACCAAAGAAATTTAGACTCGTAGACCGTACCATGTAAAGGAAACAAAGGAGATGACCCGTTTGCTACAGTCACTCCAAGATAGTGAACAGCGACATGCAGAGAAGGACCAATAAATATAAATATTGATCAAAGAGATGTCGGAGATGAAAAAGATGATGCAAATTAACATGTTGGGTACAAGGGTACCAAATAAAACTATAGAAAGCAGTATTCTCTAGCCAGAAGCCATAAGAAAGAATGATGAAAGGGTAAGGAGGAAGCCCCCAGTTAAAAAGTATACAGCAACTGAAAAGGAAAAAAATAAAGCTGGTGAGGAGCCCCACCCAAAGAAGGTGGGAGGTAGGGATGCATGCATGACTTCCCTGACCCATAAGAGCCATCATTTGGAGTTTACACGGGTGTTTCAGAGCCCAGAAACTATCTATAAAAAGACTGATTCAATCAGTTTATCCCCAGAAGATATGAGGATAATTTTGAAGTAGAGGCAGAGGAAAGAACGTGAAACTTACGAGCACAGGATTCGTGCCATAAAGAAGATTGGGGGACTGACACTAAGGAGAAAGACGTGGAGGCCTTGGTGAGAAAGCTAGTGAAAGAGATGAACAACAAAAAGGGGCATCCCCGAGGTGAACCAGCGAAATTCATTCAACAAACGGGGCCATATTCGAAGTCACCTTTTGCCCCAAAGTTGTTGGAACAAATTCTGTCTTCGAAGTTTAAGATGCCTCATATTACTCTATTTTTTGGGAAGACAGGCCCATCACTACACACGGATTTTTTCCATAAAATGATGCCTGTCTAAGGTCTGAGCGAAGATCAAATGTGTCACTTATTCTCACTGAACCTAGAAGGAAAAGCGAGAAAATGGTTTATAGGTTTGACTCCGGAGAGCATTCGAGACTTTAGATAGTTATATGATATATTCGTCACGGAGTTTAGAGGGGCAGTTTTCAATACTAAAACTCCGAGTTCCTTGTGGTTACTTAAACAAGAAAATGATGAAAGTCTCAGGAGTTTTGCCAGGAGATATCATGAGGAAGTGTTTGATCTGGGAGCTTTCCATCATCCTTTGATGTTGGAAGGGCTGAAACAAGGATTGAAGATAGACAGGGCTTGTTATTTTATATGTAAGTCCTCAGTGAACACAAACAAGGCATCTCAGAGGAAATTACTTGATGAAATCAAAGTTGAGAATCAAATGATACTAAAGATGAAGGAGAAAAAACCAGTGGAGGTTCTCCCGAGAGACAACAATAGGTTCAAAACGCCTGAAAATAAGAAATGGAGGAATGACAAGAGGAAGTTCTCTGAGGTGAACCACGGGAAAGATAGAGCCCCCGAGTATTATCGAAATGATAGACGCAGGGAGGAGTCATATACTAGGGAAAGAAGATCACCTCGGAGGAATGATCCGAGGTGAGTGACTCAGGTAGAAGAAAAGAGGAAGCTAACTTCTCTGAATGCACCCCTTTTTGAGATTTTAGAGGAGGTGAGAAGACAGGGAACCCTGTTGTTAGACCCCCGTTCGATCACAAATAAACCAACAGGAGAAGCGAAGAATAAATTCTGTGAGTTCCATCAAGATGTAGGACATTTGATAGATGATTGTTATGATTTGCAGAATCAGATTGAAGTTTTGATCAAGAATAACTACTTGACCGAGTTTGTAGCTTAAAATAATGAGAGAGTCTAAAGTTCAAAACAGGCCTAAAGACACAGTGACGCAATGGTAATTACAGGAGGCCTCATATTAGCTAGAAATTCAAACAAGTCTCGGAAGAATTATTCTCGTTACTCTCTTTTGAACACAAATATTAAGTCGTATATGATAAATGTGCGTGTGGAGAAGAGACTAAAAATAGCCTCGGTGTCAATCATGTTTACAGATGAAGATAAATCTGGAGTCCACTATCCACATGATGATACCTTGGTGGTTACAATAACGGTGGGGACTTCTCAGATTAGAAGAAAATTAATTGATACGGGAAGTTTCATCGATATCATTTTCAAGAAAACATTATTTTCCTTATGCATTAAAGACTTAAGATTGAGACCTACTGAAACTGTCTTACATAGATTTAGGGAATCATGTGTGTATCCCTTAAGAATAGTGCAGTTACCAATAATAATGGGTGATAAGCCATATCAAAAGACTACTATAGTAGAACTCTAAGTGATAGATCTCAAGATGTCATATTCTATGATCTTGAAGAGACTATTTCTCCGATCTACAAAAGCAGTGGAGAGTGTCCATTATATGAAGTTGAAATTTAGAGCTGAAGATGGGATCAAAATTGTGAGGAAAAATCAAAGTGAGGCCCAATCCTACTTCGCCACTGTTTCAAAGAGTTCGTACTATATTCATAAATGCCTATTAGAAGAGACAATTATCGAACATACAGAACGTGATCAATAGGAAGATCTATTAGAAAATATGGATAGGGAAATGGGCCGATTCAAGGACTTATCATCGACTGAGACGAGTGATAAGTACATAAAAGTGTATGTGTAGTAAGAGTTAAATTTATCATTTTACACTTAAAGTATGATTAACTCTCTCCATTTATGCATATTTCTAGTTTTTGATAT
>JAVXUL010088435.1:0-23456 GCA_035590515.1 Trichilia minutiflora | reverse complement strand
TTTGGCACAATTGTTGTTTGCCAAATATCATTATCTAGTTAAATACTATTTTTTGGTATTTAATCCAATGGCCAATATTTTTTCTAATATTTATTAATTATGGTAATTAATAAATATTCATATTTGTTTTATTATAAATAAATATGTATATATATATATATATATAATTTATATTTATAAATGTTTGGATTATAACAAATATTTTCCACCAATCAAAGTCTTACAAATGCCTTTCCATTTGCTTCATTTTGATTGGCTATCTTTAATATGCTTACCACCTTGCATGCACTTTGTTTGAATCAATTTCTAGCCTTGTATTTGTTGTTTACGTGGAGCCAAATGGAAGGGCAATGTTAATTGATTCATAATCAATTGAATAAAATGCTTTTGTTTTCTTTTTGGTGGGCTCACGGTTTTGAGAAAACAAGAAGAACAAACATTGCTTTGGTTTCTCTCTTTTTCACTCACGGTCAAAGCCTTTGGTTAGCTTAGATTTGTGTTCTTTCTTTTGCAAAGAAAAGGAAGAAGAGAATGAGAAGAAAAGGAAGCAAAAAGGTTGGCCATTGGTGTAGAAAAGAAAAGGGTTTTCTTTTCAACTTAATCAAGTCTCCTAACACCATCATCATTTTCCATCATCAAGGCTAGGGTGTGGATACCCTTTGGAGCTTAGGGGAGACTTCAAGCTTGAGGAAAACTCTCACTTGGGTAACAAATTCTTACTATATTGCCTATGTTATCAAATATGTTTGATAAATTCATAAAAATGCAAAAATAACATAATAAATCCTTAGGGTAATTTTTTGAAAATTCCCTATAGCTTTAATCCTTTTTCCCGTTTGATTTTCAACTTCATTCTTGAATTCTTTGAACTTTTCAAAAGATTCTGATTTGTGTTTCATAAGATACACATACCCATACCGAGATATATCATCGATAAAGGTAATGAAGTAATCAAATTCTCCTTTGGCCATCTGACTAAATAGTCCACATACATCTGTATGGATGAGAGCCAATAGCTCTATTAACCTCTCTCCCTTACTTTTAAAGGGAGATTTAGTCATTTTATCTTAAAGATATGACTCATAAGTAGGGAATGGTTTCAAATCTAATGAGATCAATATCCCACTAGTACTAAGCTGAGTGAGTCATCTCTCCCAATATGGCCTAATTTGTGATGCCACAGATATTTAGGATTTGTATCAATTCGAATTCTTTTCTTAGAAATGAAAGATAATGAATAATTATTATTTACTTGAAGAACATACAAGCCATTTGTATTAATTACTTTGTCAACATACACATTTCCAAAATATAATATACATTCATTTCTATTAAACTGTACAGAATAATCGTTATTACAAAGTACAAAAACAAAAATTATATTTCTTATAGTAGTAGCAAATTACAAAATTTTATTTAATCTCAAAAAGTGTTCAGATGGTAACTTTAACTCGCACGAGCTAACATCTGTAGTAGCAACAGTTGCTCTATTTGCCATCCGTAGTACGATCTCATCGTGTAGCAACGCAGAACTATTCTACAACACCTGCAAAAACACATAAATGTGAGATGTTACAGCAGAATCAATAATCCAAGAGTGAATATCAAAATTAACACTTAATTTATATTCAATCATGAAACTGCTAATCATACTTGCTCTAACCTTCTTTAGACTGTTAAGGTGTTGAGGACAATTCCTCTTCCAATGTCCGTCAACCCTATAGTGAAAACATTTTCCTTTAGGCTTTTGTTTGGATTTCTTGGGAGGCTGAGCCTTTTTGGCTTTCTTTTTCTTAGGTCCAACTTTTGGACCTTAAGATGATTTTCATAGCCTCTTACCAATTGTACTGGTAGTAGCCATCTAGATATCTTAATGTTCTTTTCCCCTATTATTTTGTTTATAATACTCTATAAGCTTATTGAGCAACTCGAGGAGAGTACGCTCAATCCATTTCAAATGGTAGTTCGTGATAAAACCTTTGAAACTCGAAGGGAGGGATTGAAGAATTAAATTCACTTTGAGACTATGAGTCATACTCACACCCCATGCACTTAGCTGTCCGATACTATTGATCATCTTAATAAGATGATCCTCGGGTGGAATATCCTCTCTCAGCTTCATATTGAATAGGATACAAGCCATCTCATATTCTAAAACTCGTGAATTTTGTCCATACATTTCCTATAAGCTTTGCAGTATCTCTTACATAGAATTTATACTCTCGAGTCTAGTTTGGAGATCCCGATTCATAGAAGCTAGCATATATATTCGTACTCTACAATTATCTAGATGCCATTTGTTAAAGGCGTCCAACTCCTCCTAGGGACCATCCACCACTAACGAATTGGGCATCCACCTCTAACAAACTGGGCATCTCAGCCTCTAATATATAACCCAAGTTTTCGAACTCAAAAACTAGTCTCAAGTTATGAAGCCAGTCCTTAAAGTTTAGTCTGGTTAGTATGTTATTATCTAAAATCTTTTAGACCACAGTGGATGATGACACCATTATAAAAATAAAGTATCACAGTAAGAAACTGAAAACAAATTCAAGAAAATTGTCATTAGTATATTGAGTTACATAATTGAATTCAACTATTGAATATAATTAATGAATTAAAAATTAATTAATTAATAAATTAATCAGATTGATCATATCAACTCGCACTATTTAATTTAAACCCTACACTCCTTAACATAGGATTTAAAAGTTTTGTTGGATTTTAAGAATTAGTAGGTATCGATTTCTCATTAAAATTTAATTAACCTCACACAATAGAAATCTTGATGTCCTACGCTAGTCATATTCAAACCACTGTACTTTTTCGAATAATATTCTCATCCCAACCTCACATAATAGAAATCTTGGTCGAGATTCGAATATTATCAAAAATCAGAAAAACCCAATTCAATGCTACAAATTACGTGCCTCTCACATAATAGAAATCTTGGAATAGAAAATTTATAATAAAGAATCATTAGTCATCCTACAATGGGAGGCAAGAATATGCTAATTAATCAAAGATTTGTATTAAGTATTATAATATTTACATCTCATATGAACACTCTCTCGTTTTATCATTTAACTCTAAAAATAGTTTTGTTTCATTTGTCGTACAAATGTTATACGCTTGGTTGATTAAAAAGATTTGTCAAACAAATAAATCATTTTTTAGGTCGAGTCACTATTCACATAATTACTATTTATATAAATACTATTTATATGATCACTATTCATACACCTGACCCGAAAAACTTGTCATACAAGTATTTTTAATGTTGATTCGATTTTCATCATCTATTTTCACGAACGAGCAACCGATATGGATGAATTTTAAGAATTATCAAACTAGAACATTATTTATAAAAACAATTTTAATAAAATGCCGATTTAGAAAATTCCGACCATTCGAATTGAATTGTTTGGCTAATATTATATGTCATTTACTTATTAATCTTGTTTAATTTATCAAATAAATTAAACAATAAATATATATAAATTGGATAATTAAGGTTTATGTATTCAAAATACATATAAATAATACAAATATTATTGAAATAATAATATCAACTCATTTAAATATATAAACATATACATTTTTACCAAAACATGTATATATACATATTACACTATAATATTTATCAAATAAATATTATAAAATAATATAATAATTTTTCAAAATTAATCATTACATAATAAATGCAAATTTTTCTAAAGTCAAATGTTATCAACTTTAAACCAATAAAAAATTTACACCAATTATTTTAAAAACTTTTTTATTAAGTTGATATTATTAAGTATAATTTATATATAAAATATCTAATGTATTATATATAAACAAATGACTTATATCATTATACATATCATTAATCATTCAATTATATATATATATATTCAAGCCAATTAACAATATTTAATCAACTTAACATAAACACTTATTAACTAACAATTAATCAAATCATGTGAATCAACATTATAAGCCAATCATCAAAACACTCATTTAATGGTTAAAAGAATATATAAATGTCAAGCCAATTAACAGTATTTAATCAATTTAACATAAACACTTATTGCCTAACAATTAATCAAGTCATGTGAATCAAATTCAACATTATAAGCCAAACATCAAAACACTCATTTAATGGTTAAAAGAATATTATTAACATTTATTAATATCCATACAAGTACATTAAACATTATACAACCATTAATATGCTTTAATGTAATAAAACATGACATTTAAGCATAAAACACTATATGGTCAAAAATTTTAAGGGTGATTACATGATGAATAACATTTCATCACATGAAATTAACATAATCTATGATCATTTAAAAATAAACACAACAATTGCATGCTTTTTCACCCTGGCCAAAAATCATCACATGCTTTATTATACCATAAACTTTTCATCACATGAACACATGTTTCCACCATCATTTTTATCATCATATAAACATACTAAATACTTCAACACATCAAGATGATGAACTATTTATCATCTTCCCCAAATTCAAGCTTTATAGCACAAAACCCTTAAATTTTTCATAAACCCTAATTTGCTCCAATCTTCAAATTCATCCAAACCAACACCAAATCAAGCACATATACAACATAACAACATGCTCTGATACCATTTGATATTATGTTTCAATCAAAACCATTTAATTAAGGTTCAGTAGCATATTAACCAATATTAGGCCAAAAACATGCAAAAATAAGCAAATTAACACTAACCTTTAGTGTTAAGAGATGAAGATCAATCTTGAAAACACAAGATCTCAAGAGAAAAATGAAACCTTTGCTTTCCCCTTGGTTGATCGAATTTTAGAGAGAGAGAGAGAGCAAATGTGAATTTTTTAATTTTTGCTAAAAATGCTTAAATTCACTAAAAATGGAAAATGACTCATTATATAGGCACCTATACATTTAATTAATTGCCCTTGGTCTTTTAGTCAAAGACTAATGGATTCAAAGCTTATGGAGCAAGTTTCCCAAGTAAAATACAAAATATCACTAAGACCCCAAAACTTTAGTTTTATGATATTTAGGTCCCTAATTCAGTCAAACCAACTTTGACAAAATATTTTTCAATTCTTTTTTATATCTAAATATAAATAGAATAATATAACTTATCATAAGTTATATTCAAGTCATTTTATAATGCTTTCGAGTTCGTTAAATTATTTAACGTGTAAACGGTTTACACTTGTCGCCTTTATATTATCTCTGAGAGTGCTAGCCCTCTTATGGATAATATTTAATCTCTCTGACAGTAAGGATAAACACAAGTTTATGGTTGTGACCTCTTAATTCATTGTGATATTAGTCGTAAGTCAAAAACGAGTATGTTTCAAATCGTTGGAATACTTAACGACTATAGTTGACATCTAGCAACATGCCATAGTCTCTAAACCACAATGAAAAAAATTTTTATCAAATCTTTTACTCTATATTGCATGTACCATGTGAGTAAATTCCTTCCTTCGTCTAATCCCAACTAAGTTAAGGCTTACAAGAGTCAAAATCCTAATCTCAGTTTTCGTTCGAATTAATGGTCATTATACTCTAAACTCGTTATCATAAAACCCTTTCATATAACTATGAAGTGTTTTGCCCAAAGACTTTGATTTCAAATATTTACCAATATCCAAATGGGAACTCGAATCCGGTTTGAGTTAATAGAATCTCGAAATCCTTTACATCGAGTCAACGAATTCCTTTCTGACATCGTTCGCATCCCGATATAAATAATATATGATCAAACTGGTTTATTATATAAGACATGATTAATCTCGTATTTATACATCATATGATCCATATGTATTTATACCGAATAACGATAATGATGTCTTAGGTTAGAGGAGTACTTCTCACACTAGTAGAATTGTATGATGAATCTAACAACATATATCTGCGTGATTCATCATATTTATAGTCACATTCGAAAAATAGTTCTACTAACTATTAATACACACTAATATCCTAATAACATGACTATCATGTTACCTGTACTAATATCATCTCATGATATTTATTAGAGATATTAATTATGCCTACTATACAACATTGATGCCCAGTCAATATGGCTTCTATAGAAAATATTTTGATAACTTTGTTATCTGGACTATTCATATGTATACTCTATTGTTAGTATGTATAACAAGAGAAAACAACATACACATTTGAATGAGAAATAATTTCTTTATTAATGAATATGTACAGTACATATCATTTAAAGTAGTTCAATATAAAACGTTCAAAACCAACAACACTAATGGTTTTAGGACATAATACACTAACAATTGATTGGGTTACATTAGAGAGAAAAAGATTATAAAGAGAGGTAGTGATGGACTCATAAGTCCATTAGATTCAGAACCTTATCAAACTTGTAAATATTGTCTTCAAGATAAAATGATCAAATCACCTTTTATTGGTAAAAGAAAAAGAGCCAATGAAATTTTTGAGTTGATCTACAAAGATGAATGTGACCCATTTAATGAAATGGCTAGAGAAGTTTTCTCATATTTCATAACTTTTAATGATGATTATTCATGGTATAGTTATATATATTTAATGAAATACAAATCTGAATCATTTGAAATGCTCAAAAAAAAGTAGAAGTAGAAAAACAAATAGGAAAGAGTATCAAAACACTATAATTTGATTGTGATAGAGAATATTTAAGTACTGAATTGTTAGATTTTCTTAAAGTTAACGGCATAGTTTCTCAATTAACTCCTCTTTATACACCTCAATATAATAGTATATCAAAAAAGAGGAATCATACCTTATTTGATATAGTATAACTTTACAAATTTACCCATATATCTTTAGAGATATACCCTCAATATCGCAATTTATATCCTGAATAAGATTCCATTCAAAGTAGTTTTCAAAACTTCGTATGAGATATAGTATGAAAAATGACTAAGTTTCAATCACATGAAATCTTAAGGGTATCCATTTTATGTTAAGATTGTTAAACCAGATAAGTTGTATGCAAAATTTGAAAAAGGTTAATTTATAGGATTTTTTAAAGATAATTTAGGATATTATTTCTACTTTTATACTAATTAAAAATGTTCAATTAATAGATACGTATAGTTTGTTGAGAAATCAATCCATTAAAATAGATGGTGTAAATAGAAAAATTAAGCTCTCACAAAAATATAGAAAGTTTAACCATTTATTATTATCCTTATCTTTAATCATCCTTATGGTAAGGTAATATTGATAGTAGATATTTAATCATTTATTATTTGTATTTAAATTATTTATAAATACACTATTATCCATTTATTTATTAATTTTGATTTAATGAATTAGAAACCCACCAATCATGTTCTATCAATTATTTTATTGTTTTATTTGATTAAAAATAAAATAAAAAACATTGAATAAAACCAAAGGGGAGGGACGACCATTAAGCTTTACGAGAAGAAAAGGTTTTGTTTTCATTTGCTAATGGTTTTTTTGTGCAAAAAAGAAGAAAAGTAAGACGATGAAATAAAAGACAATCAATTTTTCTATGTTTCTTTATTTTTAATTTTGTAAAACTATTTTTTTAAATGTAGATAATTGTTATGTCTTTAGTTTAATTTGATTATATATATATATGTGTGTGTGTTTAACGTTATTAAAAAATTTTTAATTCATATATATATATGATTTGGATCCTTGCATAATGTTTTCCATAATAGAAAACACTTTCAATATCTATTGTCTCGTTATTTTCTAATGGCACAGTAAAGTATTTAAACACAAGATTGACGAATTGTCCACAGTAAAAAAGGAAGTTTAATGTTGAGCTATCTTACCCATATGCTCTAAACCTATATAGCTAACACTTATAGGGATCTTATGTCGGAGATGAAAGATCAAGAACTTCTTCATATGCCCGATATTGGCCGAGTGTCCCCCTTCAGGTAGTATGGCTATGGCTAAGATATGCTAGAGGATTTTGCATTGTATGAATAACACTTAGGTTTTGATGTCTGCATCTACTCTCAGGTACAAAGATTTTTGACAAAATTATTATTTGAGAAATGTTGTTCTATACTAGCATTTGGAACATTGAGAATTGTGCTTAGCATTTTCCTATTCAGTACGATTTCTACCCCCTTTAACCCAAAAAAAAACAATAGCAAAGACATTAATCTCGAATTTGAGGTTGATGTAAAACAAGCTCATTGACTTAGGGTATGCTAGTTTCTTAATCTCAAATAAGTGACCCCATTTTTTAAAAGTAAACATAGGTCTTACGCCGAAAGTTCCAATCACATAAGGTTCTATGATTCGTCCAGGATTAATTTGGCATTTGACAAGATGATCATAAAACCTAGTGGCTAAAGCTTGCAAGGAAAACAAATCAAGATCATACCTAGCCTTATGACGGTATTCTAACTTTTCTCCAATAGCCCCTGAAGAATTATTAAACTAATACATGCAAAAACATTTAAATCCATCATGTATCTCATTCTTGATCTCAAAGATTTATCAACAATTTGATAAACCTAACTTAGGGTTAGGAATTTTACCTATTCCTTTAGCTTGAATTTGATTAAAAAAAAAAAACTTTAAACACTTTAAACATCCACAATTTGCACAAATTTAAACAAGAAAAAACAATGGCGGGATATCCTTAAGGAAAGAAAGCTTTTTCAATTTTGGATCTTATGATAAATGAGAATCCTTAGCAATTAAGCAAAATATTTGACTATATATATACTTAGACTATTATGTATTAAAGGTTATTAAGTACAATATGAGAAAAAGATTTGATTATATATTAAGAATTATCATATTAAGTTAAATTCAATTTAAGTGATATGATTAAATTTGAATAATATGATATTAATATATTTAATTAAAATATAAATTATGATATATGTAAAGATTGGGTCTTAAATAAAAATAAATAAATTAAGTTATAGTCCTCAACTATTAATATAAAACCTTATCTAACTATTCAACTTTTAAAAATTCTATGATCACAAGTTGCAAATTTAAAAATTTAAAGTAAATTTTATGTATATTATTTAATATTTTATTTTAATAACTTAATTAAACAATTTTTTAAAATATAATAAATTTAATTCATGAATTAAAAATATTCAACAATCACCGCTCTTTAAGAATATCTCGTACATTATAATCGAAATATTATATAATCAGAGACGCAAACCGGTTCCATCATTTTGAAGCTGGGTTTGCTCATGCAAGAATAATTGGTCATAAGGAATCTCTGTTCAACCTCCCTATACTCCAACCTTAAAGCTGAGAAGGAATACATGAATCTAAAGGCACAAAACACAAAACTGGTTAGTGGTAATTTTTATCTGTCGAACCATTTGGAGACAAACCGACAAGACAAAGAAATGAAAAATTCGTTGACTTTTAAAGCCAGAGTGCTCCAAGGAACCCAGAAAAACTGCTTTTCCAAGTTGGTTCCACTTCCGTGCGGGTTTTCCTAAGCTCCCATAGCTGACTCTGAATTTTCCACGTAAAGTTGAAATAGAATTTTGGCAGATTGAGAATTGCAGCCACCCTGACTGACCTGATACTATAGTTCATGAGTTCAGATATAGATATTAAGAAAACATAGGAAAAACGTGTCTTAATTGGCAATCTTACTCTTCTTCTACTCCATCCCTTTCCTTTCCTTCCTTCTCCCTCATTCCTTCCTCTTTCTCTTTCTCTTTCATTTTCACTTCCACTTCCTTAAGAAAACTAACGCTCCCTTTTTTCTTCTCTTCTATTATTAAAATTTGAAACGAAGCAAAACGGAATTATTTCCTTTCTATTCTTTCCTCTCTTCTTTTCTAATAAAAAATGGAAGTATCATCCTGTTCACCGTTGTCAACGCACTCGCGGTGCCTGTTCACCCACCAACTATCACCGTCGCGTTCACTTCCATCTCATCGTCTTCTCCTTCAATATGTAAATCCCATGTCTTCATTTTTCAATATTTCAATGATCTCACATCAAATTCAATTATTTCGCTCTAACAATAACAATCCCATCTGCGAAAGAAAACGAAGAAAACTTATCCCTATTTCTTCGGTCTTCGAGCGCTTCACTGAACGCTCGATTAAAGCCATAATTTTCTCCCAAAGAGAAGCCAAGGCGTTGGGTAAAGACATGGTTTTTACACAGCATTTGTTGCTGGGTCTGATAGCAGAGGATCGTCATCCCCATGGGTTTCTTGAATCGGGGATCACCATTGACAAGGCTCGAGAAGCTGTCCGCGCCATTTGGCACAGCAACCTAGACACTGATAATTTGGTCGATGAAGGGGTTGCATCCGGCAGTAAATCAACGTTTTCAACAACGAATATGCCGTTTTCTATTAGCACAAAACGTGTTTTCGAGGCTGCAGTGGAGTACTCGAGAAGTAGGGGCTATAATTTCATTGCTCCAGAACATATTGCTATCGGGTTGTTCACTGTTGATGATGGCAGTGCAGGTCGGGTCCTCAAGAGGTACTTATTTTTTCCCTTCTTTTAATGTGTAAAAGTGGCTTTGCTATGATTATCTTGTATGTGGATATTCGTGATTTCTAGTAATGCTATTAATTCATGGATAAAAATGTATAAGAAATATGAGGAAAATTAACTCGACTTTTGGGTTATTTACTTGCGTAAAATGACTCTTACAATTAGCTGATCAATGAGGTATGCTTGTAATCAGAAAGAAGATTTATGTTTGGCTTGGGTGAGTGCAACTAAAAGAGTTTCTAGGTCATTGACTATCCATTCCATTTTAGTAATTCCATGGAAATAGAGCTTCTAGGGATAATTTTTCGTTGATTGAGCCCGTTTTGCAATGCTTTTAGGCTAGGGGCAGATGTAAACCATTTGGCAGCTGTGTCAGTCTCAAGGCTTCAAGGGGAGCTTGCCAAAGAAGGAAGAGAGCCATCTTTGGGCAAAGGAATGCGTGAAGCTTCCTTTTCTGGAAAAGAAGCTGGTTTAAAATTCTCTGGAAGAACAGGAGGTAGAAAGCTCAATTTACTTTCTCTTTAGTTTTTTAATTACAAGAAGATCGAGGAATGCATTGTGACATACGTGTCTTTATTAGGGAAAAGTGCTGTGGATCAATTTTGTGTTGATCTTACAGCTCGTGCTAATGAAGATGGTATTGATCCTGTTATTGGCCGAGAGACTGAAATTGAGAGAATTATTCAAATTCTTTGCCGCAGAACCAAAAATAACCCCATACTTCTTGGTGAAAGTGGGGTTGGCAAAACAGCCATTGCTGAAGGACTAGCAATTCATATTATACAGGCAGAAGTTCCTGCTTATCTGTTGGTGTGTATCTTCATGAGTGATTGTATTTTTACTCTCATCTAGATCAAAATGTTTGTCTTATGAGAAAACTGTTTTGTCCCCAGGAAAAACGTATAATGTCCTTGGATATAGGATTACTAATGGCTGGTGCAAAGGAGAGGGGTGAATTAGAGGCTCGTGTTACTTCATTACTAAGGGAGATACAAGAATCAGGTTAGTACTTTTTCTGGCTGACTTTATAATCAGAAACTGGTTCATTTCTGCTGCATCTTGACATTTTTGCATTGCAGGTGATGTCATTCTTTTTATTGATGAAGTCCACACTCTTACCGGTTTGGGCACAATTGGACGAGGAATCAAGGGTACTGGTCTTGATATTGCCAATCTATTGAAGCCATCACTGGGGCGAGGTGAACTACAGGTGATTGTTTTAGTTTTAGCTTCATTTTGCTCTCTATTTTATTATAAGTGACACTATGATACTTAACATATGAACATGCTATCAACCAGAAGCATGTTACTTACAAACTTAATACATATTATTAGTGATATTGGTCTTGAAAAATCCAATTATTGGGAATAAATAATACAGAGAAAAGAGTAAGACGGGAATTAAAGATATGATCATTTAGGATTAGATAGTGACAGCTGAGAAGAAAAGGAAACCATCTATGCGCTCAATCTGCAATTCTTGGGGTCAGGGCCTTCTTGAGTTGCCTCAGCTAGAATGACCTTTATGAAACAAATCTTATTTCTGAAGCTCCTCACTACAATATAAATGAAGAGTACAGTTTGAGATCTCTGAAATCAAGTTTACTGACCTCTTGGGAATGTAATGCAGCAATGTGGCTGTGTTTGGAAATAACAAATATATATATATATCTGATTTATTTTTCTGCTTGAAAGTTGTTAGGAGATTTCAAAATGGCATCCTTTTATTCACCGTTCTCAATAAGAACTTTTTTTTCCTTCATCAATATTTTTTAAAAAAATACTGAGATGTCTACTTGTATATATTTTGTTAGAGTTATTTGTGCATTTCTTAATAATTACACTCTGCTTCGTTACCATTTTTTTTAATTTCACAAGTTTTACAATAGAGTCCGTGCACTAAACAATTCTATTGTTTGCAGTGTATTGCCTCCACAACACTGGATGAATACAGGTCCCAATTTGAGAAGGACAAAGCATTAGCACGAAGATTCCAGCCTGTGTTGATTAGTGAGCCAAGCCAGGTTGTTTTCCATAAGTATTTTCATTTTTACATAATTGTTGAGTTTAAGTTTTATTTCCATTTTGTTTTACCTCAATTCTTGTGGATATGATAATACATTTAGGAGGATGCAGTTAAGATACTCTTAGGCCTGCGTGAGAAATATCAGGCCCATCACAACTGCAATTTCACGCTAGAAGCAATAAATGCTGCCGTGCACTTGTCAGCAAGATATATTTCTGATAGGTATCTTCCTGATAAAGCCATTGATCTTCTTGATGAGGCGGGCAGTAGAGCTCATATTGAGTCATTTAAAAGGAAAAGAGAACAGCAAACTTGTGTACTTTCAAAGGAACCAGATGATTATTGGCAGGAAATTAGGACTGTTCAAGCTATGCATGAACTGGTAATGATGTTGCCCCTTTAATTTTCTTTTTAATTTTTGATCTGTTAATAGCCCTAATTTCATATTCTTGCAACTAGCAGGTTCAGGCAAGTAGGCTGAAATATGATGGTAGTGCTACTAGCACAGATGACGATGACAAAATTGTCATAGAACCTCCTTTACCTTCCACATCAGATGATGATGAGTATGACTTATATCTTTGAAACTATGTATGAAGAATGTGAGCAGTAGAGTTGCATTCCTCCTGGGTCTGGTCTAATTTTTATCTCTATTTTCTTGTTTGTGATTCTTGTCAGACCTACAATAGTTGGACCTGACGATATTGCAGCAGTTGCTGCACTTTGGTCTGGGATCCCAGTTCAGCAGATTACAGCTGATGAGAGAATACTTTTGGTGGGTCTTGATGAGCTGCTTAAAAAACGAGTTATTGGTCAAGATGAGGCTGTCGCTGCCATTTCTCGAGCTGTTAAGAGGTCCCGGGTTGGTCTGAAGGATCCTACTAGGCCAATTGCTGCAATGCTTTTTTGTGGTCCAACTGGCGTTGGCAAAACTGAGTTAACAAAAGCCTTAGCAGCATGCTACTTTGGATCGGTAAGGATTTGTAAAATAGTTGTTTTTTTCCCACTCCATAAAGTTCTGTAAAGCAGATAGCCTTTCACATCAAATATGTTGATTTTGTTTTATTAAAATAGGGTAACTTTTATTATTTTCTTTGCTACCAGTTGAGACAAACAATGATTGTCTAGAAAGTCATGCTTGATGAGGGGAAATATATAGGAAATAGAAAGCAATATCTTTTTCATATGTAATAATATTTAGTTAGATATAAATGATATAATGGTATATAATTAGTTGAGATAAATTGAAATATTTTATACAACAATTTGTGTGACAAGAATAATGGCTGAGGCAAATAGCCGGTAAGAGTCAACAAACTAGAATTTGAAATTTTAGGGCCTTTCAGGGATGCCTTTCTAATATTATTAATCTTGTATATCTTAGTTGCAAGATGTCTGTTGATACTCTCTCATATCAGTGTGTAAATCTTTGTTTTCAGTGACTTAATTTATGTTATATCATTTGCGTAAAATTCTTTATTACATCGAATTGGTAATTTTCTGTTGTTTCACTTTTCTCTTGACATCATTATTGCAGGAGGCATCCATGCTAAGATTGGACATGAGTGAATACATGGAGCGGCATACAGTGAGCAAATTGATAGGATCACCTCCAGGTTATGTTGGCTATGAAGAGGGGGGCATTCTTACAGAAGCTATCAGAAGACGACCATTTACGTTACTATTGTTTGATGAAATAGAGAAAGCACATCCCGATATATTCAACATCCTTCTCCAATTGTTTGAAGATGGCCACCTAACTGATTCTCAGGTTAGTTCCGTGTAATGCACTTGTATCAGAAATTTCAGAACAGTAGTATTGACGGAAGGATGGATGTAGGCTTCAGCTCCAGACAGTGAAACCATGATTACCATCTAAAAACAAATTTTTTCTATAAATATTTTTTTATCTTGATATTCATTAACTGTTTAGTCTCTTATCCTTAACTTGGCTTTAACAGGGTCGAAGAGTATCATTCAAGAATGCGTTAATAGTAATGACTTCAAATGTGGGTTCTACTACCATTGCAAAAGGTGGACGTGCATCTATTGGTTTCTTCCTTGAAGATGATGAGTCAACTTCATATGCTGGAATGAAAGCTCTTGTAATGGAGGAACTCAAAGCGTATTTTCGTCCGGAATTACTTAATAGGATAGATGAATTGGTCGTGTTTCGGTCACTTGAAAAAGCTCAGGTTTGTAACTTCTCATTGATTTTGTAACTCCAGAATTGTAGCACTTCAAATTGCTGAGTGACTCATATCTGTTTCTTTTCAGATGCTTGAAATTTTGAATCTGATGCTGCAAGAGGTGAAGGCAAGGCTTATATCTCTGGGAATTGGATTGGAGGTGTCGGAGTCCATCAAACAACTCATATGCCAGCAAGGTTATGACCAGACTTTTGGTGCCAGGCCTCTTCGGAGAGCAGTTACCTCAATCATTGAAGATGTTTTGAGCGAAGCAGTCCTTGCCGGAGATTACAAACCCGGTGACACTGCCGTTATTGATTTGGATGCAACCGGGAACCCATTTGTTAGGAAACAATCCGATAATAGTGTCAAATTGTCTGATACAACATCCATCATCTAGTTGTTTAGTTATGGGTTGTATAAATAATTTGGTGATGTACACAATGTAGCAATTTCGTTTGTTTGAGGTCTATAGGTGATTGATCCATTCCAAGATGTAAATAAGTGAAAAGTTTATAATCATTCTTTGTATTCCTGCATTGCTTTGGACAGACAAATACTATCCATCCCACAATAATATTTATTATTCTCTCTCATTCATTCTTAACTTCTCAACCAAATACAAAATATATATGAAGTGACAAAGTCATAGTAGTTTGTGTGCGCACGTGCGTGTTTGTGTATATATATATATATATACACCACAATGAAGAGCTTTTTTTAAAATAATTTTAATATATATCTCAATTTTTAATTCAATGAAAGTTAATATGTGAGAATTTAATCCTTATATCATTTAAAAATGTGAATATAAAAATATAAATTTGTATTTATAATTTATTTTACATGAGTTATGGATCAATGAACCATAAAATTTTTTTATAATGTTTAAAATCCAGTTGTATTTCTGATTCTTATTGTAATATTATTAGCTGTTAATTTAGATTGCGTATTACTTCACTTATACGGCCCGTGATTTGAGTTGAGTAGGTTAAGAGTTTATCTCGGATATAAAATTTTTTTCATTAGTATTAAAGATAATGAATTTTCTTTTAAAAAAAATGAAAAAAATTCAATATATGAAACGTTATATATTTAGATAAATAAATTAAATCATATATTTTAATTCAAAAATTATTGTATATAATTTAATTAAGTTTAATAATTTAAGTTAAGACATAATTATTCATAATAAATTATACATAAAGAAATAAATTCGAGGTAAAAAATAATATAAATAATAAAAAAAATTTATTCCTGCCCCTTATTAAATAAATTAGATCTATATGTAAATTTGTTTAATCATCAATTTGTTAAAATTTATTTATTTAATAATATAATATTATTTTTTATTTTTAATTGTAGATATATATTATAATGTACATATATATTAAATAGAAAACTTAAAATTAAAAATAATAAATATTTTTATTTATTTTTTTATTTTATATTGAATATTTAAAAAAAGTTGTATTAGTGTTAAACCAATTAAATTTAATTTTATAGTATTAATTGTTATTAATCAATTTAAATTAAATAATTTTGTAAGCAATTATATATAATCAAATAAATATAAAATTATAAATTAAATTTTTTATTTTATAGTATTTTATATTAAAATAATTTATAATTTTAATTTTAAAACTTAAATTTAAAATATTTTTATTTTATAATTTAAATTTATAAATATTTTATTTTATTTTTAATTTTAAAAATTAAATAAAATAATTTAAATTTCATTTAAACTATTGAACAACTCTAATATTTTATACTATAAAAAATTAATTTATAATTTATATTCATAAGCACTTTTAAAAAATATATTAAATATAAATATAAAATTATAAAATAATTTTTTATTTTATAATTCTTTACACTAATATTTTTAAATTTAAAATATTTTTATTTTATATTCATAAAAATAATTTTTATGATTTTATTTTTATTTTTATTTTATGATTTATTTTATAAATTTATAAAAATTATTTTTATTTTATTTTATTTAAATATTTTTAAATTATAAATAAAAATAAATTCATAAATTTTTATTAATATAAAATAAAAATATTTTAAATTTTAAAATATTAGTATAAAGTATTATAAATAAAAAGTTAATTTATAATTTTATATTTATATAAAACATAATCTAACTCTGTTAATGATATTGTCTGCTTAACTCCAATATTTGGGATTTTATGTTTTTTTCTTTGTAATGATTCAATCCATCCCAAAAGGCTTTATTAATAATTTGGTTTCATTTTTATATATATAATTTGATAACTTTCTCTTTAATTCTGATACGTGACTTTGACCTACTTCCTTAACTATTCTAAAGCCTGTCATGAATCACTTCTTTCTCAAGTATGAAATTTGTCAAGTAAGAAGTATCTCTTAGTGGTGTCACATCCCAATCCGTGGATCTCACACGTGATAATCGTCGTAGATTTCTAATAAGTATTCTTTAGGTTCAAAACGCTTACTAAGAATCTGTAAGGCTAAAAAAATTCAAAATATTCAAAGCACTTCTAATAGTTTTCCTCCAAACTCCCAAACTTTCTTATAAACAAAACAATCCAAACACTTCTAAAACACTCGTTCTCAAATCCATCATAAATAAAATCATACAACATCACATCAACAATATCATCTTCATCTTTTACAAACTGTTCCAATGATACAAATCAACAAAATCATATCATGTATAAAAGTAATGTTACAAATTTCATAAATCGCCAAATTCTTGAAAATAAAGAAAACCATGAGTAATATAAAACCTTCCCAGTAGACTTCAATGATGAGTGTAAGTCGAGTATAGAGTCCAATTTCGATGAAATCACCACCCTCCACGCACTCTCTGCGCTTACTTATGAGTGAGAGAAAAAGGGTGAGCATACTAACGTATACTCAGTGAGAGAACATATAAAATAATAATAATAACAATAATATTTAAAACATAAGACATAACTTTTATCAAACAATAAATCTAAAAAGGAAAGGAAGAACAAGTTAAAATCTCTTTTCATTTTTAAATCAATACCAATCCAATCTTGAGAAAAATCATTGGACACAGCTGTCTTCCCGAGATTACATTGATCAGGCGCAACCCTAAATCGTCAGTGGTTTTTATATGCAAATGAAACATACTATTTTATAAAATATAAATTTAAATACAAGAAACGAAATATACATGATTTTAAGAAAATATGTCCATCACTGACGTTCGTCTCGAGCAATCACGGGGTGACATCCGTGACTAATCCGACGAGACTCACAGATGATTAAATTACATCACATCATCATAAAAATAAACAACCATATACCACCCCCACCTATGAAATCTCTACTCACCTAGGCGACCTCTCAATCAGGTCGACCCTAGCTTACCTCACCCTGTAGCTATAATAACAATCACGGCCCTTATGGTCGTATCACCAGTATGCATCCTGGCTCTTATAGCTGTCAATACTAATATGTAAATTATAAAATCTGACCCTCAGATTGTATCATCAAGTATCAATATAAAACTTAACTCTCTGACTGTCTCATTATCATAAAAGTATCATACAAACTTTTCTCATGTAAAAATCAATATCCACGTATAATTCACGATTATCATCAAAAACGTATAAATATTTTATAAGTTAGCCCTCGGCCATCAATCATTTAAAATAAATTCATCAAACTAATTAAATTCATTATACAAATCATATCTTATTTTGAAACCACATGGAAACACATTTACACGTATTCCTATATAAATAGGAGTACTAAGTAAAAACATTATAAAACATTTACGAATCATTATGAATACATAAATACGATTTGTTTTAAAATAACAAAAACATAAAAGATTTCACTCACAGTTAGGGAGGGTACGCACTCCCTAAAGTTCCTTGTTCGGATCGGATTCTTGATCCTCGCGATCGGAGCTTATACACATAAATATTAAAATTCTATCAATACACATTTCTAAACTATAAACGGGACTCATATGCATGGAATGCATGTAACCCCAGGTTTCTAAAATTGACTTATTTATAACTCGGATAAAACCCTCACTATCCAATCGGTTATCTAACCTTTAATACCAAGAACCCACATTCACGCCAAACTAGTGCATTACAGCTCGATTTTATGATCCTCACAAGTGAACCCCACATCCTTACCAGAACAGTAACTCAGATACTGTTCACATTTAATCATATTTTTTAAAATTCTTATTTCTAACTTCCTAACGAGTTACCCAATTTTCGTATATCCTAAATAACACCAAAGAACTTAAAATCGTGAGATAAAACTAGAAAATCTATTACGATGCACAGTAAAACTAATTTTTTAAAAATTAGTTAAAATACAAAATACGATATACAAACAAGTTAGAAAAGTTGCTACGAACCTCGTGGTATCGTTAGTTTTTTTTGATTTGACCTAGAACCCGCAAAACCCCAATTTGAGCCTCGAAACCCTAATACCTCGAACTTGTTTTCTGCATTTCTTGCAACAAAACAAAGCTAGCAACGTATTTAAGAGGTAGAATGTGGCAAGATAATGAAGAGAAATCAAATAAATGATGAAAAATGGGGGGGGAGGGGAGCAGAAAAGAAACATTAAAGAGGAGAAAGAAAAGAAGAAGAGAACGGGACAGAAAAGAGGGCCTCAGCTCCTTTTATAGAAATGAAGATAAAATTATCATTTTGCCCCTGATTATATAAGAAAAGAAGCTTCCAGAAGAGGACAAATCGATCTTTTTACACGATTTGATCGAACGAATCGACCAGTTCGTTCGACCGAAGTGGGGTTCATTCAAACGAAGCAAACCCTTTGTTCAATCGAAGATTTCACGAGCCCTTGAAAAATTTCGATCAATTTATTCGTTCGGACGATTCAACCATTCGTTCAGACGAATGATGTTTCATTCGAACGAAGTCAATCTTTGTTCAACCGAGAGTTCTCGAGCTCCCTGGAACATCTGATGGCTATGGTTCGATCAAACGAACCAAGCTTTTGTTCAGTCGAACCTATTCATTCAAACGAAGCCAAGCATTCGTTCGATCGAATGCTTTCTATCTCAAGCCTTCTTTTACAATCGAGCTTCAATTAAATTTTCAACATCTATTCCTACTCCTTAATCATTCTAACTCTTTCAAATTCTCACACTAAACCTCAAAATACTATCGATCTATACAAAATCTAGACGTATATTTATGAAAAAACGAAAATACCTTTATTCAAAAATACAGGTTCTCACAAGTAGGCTTTAGAATGACTAAAGGAGTAAGACCAAATCTCACATCGGAATGAAAGAAAAAACTATTGGATTATATACGTGAAAATTAAATTAAGTTACTAACAAAATTTTTGGGTGGTGTTAAATCCATTATCAAAAACAAAATTGTGAAATCATAAATATTAGGTCAAAGCTATCATGGCTCTATCTATGGATCCTACATATGATAATCTTCATAAACACCCGAACGATCTTTTATAGGTCTCCATCCGGGTTACTTATCCCTGTAGTTATAGATGGTTCATTGGCCATATAATCAATTCTAATACATAAAAACCCAACCCATTGACTAAATATCAAAATCATATCAAATTTACATCATCATCATTTGTTTATATATGAATAGATATTTCAAATTCGAAATTCAATAAATTTTAAATCAACGAAATTATCGATTATATCAAATCAATAAATCGTCATTGTAATCACATAGTTATACCATAAAATATTTTCATTATTACATAAAAGCACATTTGGTCTCAAACCACCAATATATATAAAAATCAAAATGAAGAACATATCGAAATCATAAAATATTTTTTTTATATAAAATTCTACTACAAACAAAGAGCCCTCCCGATCATCACACAAAACCAATTATTTTGTCTTCACATGAAAATGCATACTATCATCTAACATTATAAAACATTTAAAAATATAAATTTTTCATGAATTATTCAAATAAATAATCAAATAAATAAATAATTAACGTAGGAAAACATCCACTCATAGTATTAAGAAAATACTAAATCAAACCCGAATTAATGAGCTAATTAACCGCTTAGTCGAAATATCTAAATACAATAATAATAATATAAAATTAATATTTTATTTATAAAACCACCATTTATTATAAATTCAAATGAAAATCAATGATTTCACTAAAACTATATGAAAATCATTATAAAATCCCATTGTTAATTTTTAAATATAATCATACATATTATAAAGAAATCATATCATCAAACATATAAAACTCGGTAAATATAAAATCTTATGCAGTTATATATATTATAAAGAAATTATATCAAAGGAATGCCACAAGAAGAAATTCATTGATAATATTCCAACATTTCAACAAAATTGATGACTAAGATGCAAACACCATAAATCATTTTAACTCAAATGGAAAGTTATAGAAAAACTATTTAAATAAAAAATATTAAAGTTTTATGGATATTTACAGTGACCAATTTAAGAAGAAAGCTAAAACAAAATATTAAAACAATTCTCAAGTAATAATACACATTACTTATATATCAAAAATTAAAATAGATACCACAAAACCACAACATTCAAAATAAAATATGATATACAAACAAAAAATCAATTCTCTGTCAAATTGAATGAGACCTCATATAAGTCAAAGATTTTATATGAATCAAACCGATAATAAAATCCAAAATCCTATAACAAATCACCAACCATAACAAGCAATCAGAAATTCCAACTTTGTAAACCTTATAAATAAGACAATATATAACACATGAACAAAAGATCTAGAAGAAATGCTACACTTGAAATATATCATATGATTAAAGTATTTTATACATATATAGTAGAAAACATAAATTATCTAAAAAAATGCAGACTAAAAAATGAATGTTTATTGAAGCATCTGAAGCATTCGTTTAATAAGGAATGCAGAAAAGCAGATAACTTGTTGCAAACATAATAAAACTATAAAAAAAACACCATGAATATACCAATATCAAACCCTTAAAAAAATTAATCTTATGTCAGCAATAACATAAACTAAAAAGATCCACAGTTCTTTATGAAACTCTTTAAGAAACAACAATTGATAATATGGAAAACTACAAGCAAACACAATCAAAATATGACAAAACACTGATCTCATTTACACCAAAAAAATGTAATCTCGTGTAAAACTAAATACAAAACATAAAAATGTCTATAACCCAAATAGAACTAAATCACCTTTAGAAGAAGTTATGAATCAAGTATAAACAACGTCATTCAAACATTAAATGTCGTGTTTTCACCTAAGAAGCCTAAACTAACCACCTTCTAGGACCAGTAACATGAATTTGTTCCAACATACGCTTGGTATCCATAAATCCCTAAAGAAGCAAACATTTCTTCTATATGGAAGCCCATCCCTAGACACACCACTATAGCAAATAAATCAGCACTTCATTTACATTTCCAACTAAAAACATAAGAAAAGACTTATTTTTATTTAGTACACATTTCTCCCTAAAACAATAAAAAATAAGACTAAACATCAAAAAAACTCAAAAACTAAAAATAAATTACGATTATACCAAAATAAAACTAAATAAAAAAGCTCAAATTTCTACAATTAGATTTACAATTAACCAAAACTAAAGTATACTATTATAGAAATAAACACGAATCACAAAACTCAAGTTTCGACAATTATTATTTAGATGAAACAAAATTTAAACTATATAGAGAAAATCAAACCAAAACATCAATTGCCAAAATAACAAGAAACCAATAGCTACAACAAAATTCCTTTATCAGCAATAAAAATCAAGCTCTAATTCACTTAAATAAAAAAATTTTAATAATGGAAAAACTCATCGTTACTATTCAACTCATTTGAAGATGTTGCTCGAATCGTAAAAATATTACTACTAATGCGTAGGGGTCATCAAATTTAGTTAAGTAATATATTAAAATCGAAGCTTTAATGGTCTGATTTGAAAGAAATCAAAGAACTAAGAGAGAGGCGTAAAAGAGATGAAGAGAAGAAGAAACAACCGTCATTGCTGGAAGAAGAACGAAGGAGATGCACAGTAATTAATTTATTACTATACATAATATTAAAAGACAAAAATTTTCTTAAATATTAGAATAAAATTAAAAAGAATTGGTCAAAGGGATAAAATGATTATCTCAACTATAATTTCACTTCTCTTCATAAGTATTAAATCTTAAGATTAATTTATAAATTTTGTTAGTTGAAAATAGTAAAAAAAAACATTAAAATTCTAAAATAAATTTAATATATTTTTTTTAAAAAAATTTAACTATCTTGATTTAAAAATTTATATGATAAAAATTAAGAATTTATATAATAAAAATAAAAAATTATATGAAAAATATATATATTTATTTTTAAATATTTATTATTTTAAAAAATAATAAAAGAATTTTTTTTATTTAAAATTTTCTTATAAAGGTTGTTTGTCATTTAAAAAAATCATGTACATCTGTCATTCTCGCTAAATTTATGGGGCAAAAAATTTAAAATATTAATATCCTTTATTAATTACTAAAATTTTCGTAAAGCACTTGACCCTCATCGGATGTCAAAATCACATGCATGGTGTTTTGAGGGTTGCAAAAGTTAGATCTCCAGTTCACCTCCAAACCGATGCTGAAAATGGCGATCCAAATTCCAAATCGTCAGCTATTCATTAATGGCGAATGGAGAGAGCCGCTTCTCAAGAAACGCA
>JAVXUL010088391.1:0-23475 GCA_035590515.1 Trichilia minutiflora | reverse complement strand
ACCCAAACTTCAAATAAATTATTCAAGAGGCCTCAAACACTTCAATTATAAATGTACTTAACAATTCATAAAATACTTATAAAAATATAAATATGTGGGATTCAGTCCATCCCGAAATACAATTCAAATATTTAATACATTTCTGTTTGTCATTCATAAAAGTCCCATAAACAAAAGAAAATAAAAAGTGGACACCAATGGACTAAGGACCAAGCAGGGTGAGTCGATATAGCTTATACCTGAAGCTCTTAACTGATGGAGCTATCACCACCGGACCAAAAACATAATCTCTCTCGTACCCTGAAACTGGAGAGTGAGGGGGTGAGTATATAGAAGTATACTCCGTGAGTGAACAATAATAAACATAAATAAATAATCATTTATTGATACCGAATAAAGCACACTTAAAATATATTAAAGAGTTCTATAAAAATAGCATTATTTCTTTTACTTTAAAACTTCAAAACCATATGGTGACAATCATTGGGCTTATTGCCTTTCTCAGAGATTACCCTGACCTTGGGCATCCCGAGACCGTCAGTGGATTTTATATACAAATAAAACATGCTATTCTATAAAAATAAATTTAAATGTAAGAAATAAAATATGCAGGGATTTTCAAAAAATATACCCACCACTGACGTTCACCTCGAGCAGCCACGGGGTGACATCCATAACTAACTCGACGAGACTCATAGGTGGTCAATCACATCTCCCTCACAATATCACAATCATCATATAGCAGGACCACTTGTGTAGCCTACACTCACCTAGGCGATCTCTCTCCCAAGCCGTCCCTAGGCTATCATCTTAGCACTCACCTGGGGTCCACATCCCAATGAACTCTCCCCAGGCTACCACGTTGTATTTACAGTAAATAATCTGGCTCATAAGGCCGTTATCACCAATATACATATCAAATCTGGTCATTTGACCAAACATAATATAATCATCATAAAGCACGGCCCTTAGGCCGTAGTATCACACAACAAGCATAATCCTGGCCCCTGGTCATATCGTCATATAAAAATCATACAAGTATGCCAAAACATTTCAAATCCATCACAAAGCCATATAAAAATATATTAATAGAACATTTTCTCATAAATCAGTATATTGGACAAATTCATTTGTAAAACATTCACATCTCATTTAAATTATAGAAGTAAGTTTGAAAATAAATAACAAAAGTAAAAAACAGTCCACTCACAGTTTAGGGAGGGTCTATACTCCCTAATTTTCCTCATTCCTCGATGTGTCACGCGGATACCTCGCTTGCGTATCATCGCCTAAACACAAGTATTCAAATATATCAATATACGTTCTAATATACATATGAGTTCGAATGCGTGCAATGCATGCTAACCTCGGGTTTCCTAAAGTCGGATAAAAATATAAAATCATTCAAAACCCTTATTATTCGACTAATTACCCAAATATAAGCGATATGGACCCACATTACAGCTAAACTAATACATTTCGATTCGTTTTTGAGAGTACAATAAATAGACCCCACATTGTCTGTCAAAATAGTAACTCTGTTAACTGTTCATATTTACCCATTTTCTGCAACTTCTTATTTCTAACTTCCTACGACTTCCTCGACTCTATTACAACTCAAATAACGTTTAAAAATTAGAATACGAGTGATAAATCTACAAAAATTAATACGAATGCATAGTAAAATTCATACGATAAAAATTGGTTAAAACAGAAAACAAAATACACGGACAAGCTAGGAATGACACCATGAACCTCGTGGTAACATCAGTTTACTCCGGTTTGGTCTTAAACCCAAAAAACCCCAAAATACAAGTCGAAAACCTAGCTCCTCTCTTCCGTTTCTGCACTCCAAACGTCAAATCGAAGCTCATAGAGGGTGTAATGCATATAATGTGGTAAGGAATCAAGAAGAAATTAAAGAAATCATGAAAATGGGGTGTTGGTCTTTAATGGCAGAGAAGAAAACGTGAGGGAGATGAAGAGAAGAGAAGAAGAAGAAGAAACCTGAAAATGAAGGGGGATGACCTTTATTTATAGAAAAATGATAAAATTATCATTTTACCATTAAGTTTTGTTAAGGAGAAGCTTCTAGAAGAGGGTAATTTCACCATTTCACGTCGATTCGATCGAACAAATCGAGTGATTCGTTCAAACGAATATGGATTCGATCAAATAAACTAAGTTTCGATTGAATGAATCTGACACTTTTGAAGTCAGAGAGCTCCTCAATTTTTTGTACGAATGATCATACATTCGTTTGAATGACACCATCAATTCGATCGACCGAATCTGAGATCAAATTTTTCAGATAGTTTCTCCGAATTTCGTCCGAACGTTTCACATTTCGTTTGAACGAATTGTCCATTCATTCGAACAAATCTAGAACCAGGAAATTCGTTTGAACGATTCATCCCATTCGTTCGAACGAATTTCATATTTTCTCCTAAATCTTTCTTTAAATGGGAAATATCGTTGAAGTCCCACTCAAAATAAAACTTACTTTTAATTACGTTGAGGTCTCTGCGTTCACAACCTCAACTCTATCTTAACAAATTCAAATCCCCAGAATAAATATGAAACCGTGTTAATATGTTAACGGTGTATGAAATGGGGGTAAATACATGTACAATAAAAAGATAAAATTACAGTTATGCCCTTGAGTTATAGACATGGGGCTCACGAAAATCACCTACTTAAAATAACATAATAATTAAAGTAAAATATGTAAATTAAATGCGTAAATTAAATAAAATGATGGGGACCAACTCTCCCACCTAAAAATAAAATGACAAAAAATTAAATTAAAATAAAATAAAATATAAAAAATAAAAGTTATACGCTTAGCCTTTTATAAAGTCAATTTTTATCTTAGTCAATTACACTCTCTGATAACAGTACAAAAAACTTGATCTTAACTTAATTATAATATCCAAGTATACGTAGTCTTATTATAATTTAGTCAATAGGTCCAAGTGTCGTATCCATAAGAATTGTTTTTTTCAAGAGTCAAAATTGGTATAGTCCAAGGTAAGGTCTAATAGTAAAAATCCAAAGTAAAGCTAAAAGAAATGATTAGAGATTTAAATACAAATTAAAATACTAAAATATTGAATTAATATTTTAGGATGATGGATAGTAAATTAGATCTCTTTATTTTAACTTAATTGAGATTAACTGAAAAGTTATCTCAATCAAAAGATGAAAATCATTTTATGTTCAAAAAATATATTTTCTACAAAAAATCATAGTTTAATTAAAACTATATCTTTAAATTAATTGATAAAAACATGTAAGAAAAGTGTTTAAACCATGTTATAGATTTAAAACTTTTTTTGTATTATATGTTGTTGAGACCGGGGAGCCCGCCCAAACACTGGGGAGAACATACATAGATCAAATGAGTTAACACATTCATGGACTTGGATACTATTTCCAACCCAAAACCTTAAGGCAATGGGTCTATGGGTCCATGCCATTTATATATCACTCATTTGTCTTTTAACTCTCCAATGTGGGACTTTTCACTCACCCACTCACACTTGATATCCTAACAATCTCTCCCTCATGTGTGAGTCTCTTTCGCATTCGACTTGGGTTTTACTTACTCCCCCTTGAACGGAAGCCTTTCTTTCTTTTTTATTCGAGTATCACGGTATTTTCAAGAGCCCATATTCCTACCAATCCTGGTCCGCTTATCCCAGAGTCTGCGCCTGCCAATACTCCACTCAGAGTCACGTGAGTGAAAAACGTGCTTTTTTTCTCCAGGAGCCACGCCTTACAACTCCACCTTGGATCAGCCCACCCTCTTTGGGCCATCCTCCTTAGGCCATCTTCCTTGGGAATCCATAACTCTTCATCATTCCTCATGAGGGCAGCAATCACAAGAATGACCACCGTCTTTATACTCGCATCTCTTCCGAACCATCGGCTCTGATACCACTTGTTGAGACCGGGGAGCCCACCCAAACACCAGGGAGAACACACATAGACCAAATGAGTTAACACATTCATGGACTTGGATACCACTTCCAACCCAAAACCTTAAGGTAATGGGTCTATGGGTCTATGTTACTTATATATTACTAATTTGTCTTTTAACTCTCCAATGTGGGACTTTTTCACTCACCCACTCACACTTGATATCCTAACATATGTTTACAATAAATCAAGAAATATATTTTCAAGCATTCAATATGCCAAATGTCTACAAAAACTTAAAGAGTTTAAATATTCAAAAATATTTTTAAAACATGAATATATAATTAATAAAAAGAACTTAACATTAAAAGCACTAGTGGAATTGAGAAAACTTACCATATATCTTTAGTATTAACTTATTAGCCTTAACTAGTAACTTAGAAAAATATCTTATAAAGAGAGAGTATTTTACAAAAGAGAATATATTATAAGCTGATTATAACATCTCCAACTTGGTTATAGAACACAATAAGTCTCTTATTTATAGATAAAAATAAGAGTTAAATGCCAAAACAAGATGATGATAGGTAGTTGTAGTTTTTGACAAATTAAGTTGAAAGCTTTGATAAATGAAGACCATTATTTCTAACCGCCACAAAATCATCATCGATGATCTTAAATTATAATGATTTAGATCCTGTGATAAACATGAAAATTATAAATAATTGACTTAGATTTTGTTTGCCACTGGCATCAGGTAATTCTGAAATTTCTATCAAAAGTTTCGAGCAAAAAATTAAAGTAGGGTTTGGTTCGAATAGAATAGCAAATGTACTTATTTAATGGCTTTAGAAATACAATTTAAAGTCTAAATTAATGGTTGACTCAAGCATAAAATTTCAGTCCATTGAGTCAGTTTTCTATAGGATTAAGAATCATTTTAATAACTCTTTTGATTAAAAAGTTATCATTTTTTACTATTATTGCATCAAAATAAAAATAAGCAAAAATTATAAATTAAGTAAATTTTATATTAAAAACTAAAAATATGTATAAATTAAGAGAGTTAATTATATTTTAAAATATAAAATATAAATTTAAATATTGAGGTATGTATACTTTTATACACTTATCAGGCTATTTTTTCCTTCCATCATTACAAAGCTACTAGAATAGAATGAGGTGGATACTAGGTGCCAAGAAATTCTACAACCAAAGGCACCCATAGGTGCTGGGACTATTGATAGGATTATGGCAGCAAAAACTAAGCAGAGAGCAAAACCTCCCTCATCAAAACGACCTCAGCATCACCAAATGAGATAGCAAGGTTGAGCTAGAGGATTGATATGTACCAGTATCATTCGATGATGTTATGAGGCCCTCATAAGCATGATTCATCAAATAGCATGGAGAAAAAAGATTGATACTCAGTAGTTCCCTATCATTCCACTTATTTCTACTTTCCTTCCAGAGGAGGAGAAGGCAATAACAAGAGATGATAATGATGATGATGATGATGATGAGGGAGTAAAAGCTTGGAATAAGAGATGAGGGTATCATTTTTGAAGATTCCCAATCTAAGTTTGGGGGATCTCATTTTATAACTATCATCTTTATCATTTGGACTTGAATTTGTTGGATTAGAACTAATTTCATTTATATTTTGTTGAATTTACTTTTCTAATACTTTGGAACTTTGGTAATTTTAGTTGGTTTTTTGAAATTTGCTGTTTTTCTTTTGTTTAATTAGTAGTGATAATCTTCTTTGTTAAATTTCTTTATACGTGGTTATTTTTGTTTTAGAAATTGTTTGTGAATTTGTTGATTGGAATTGTTTGTATATATTTTAATTAATCAAGTGATAAAAATTTTTTGTCCTTTTTATTGATATCAAAATCTCGTAAGTCGTTTTGATTTTAATATAATTAAAATTGTGTTATTTAATTAAGTAAATTTTCTTATACCTTAAGAGAATTATTCGAATTTATAATTGAGATCTTGAATGTGTTTGATCATAACATCTCTAATTAGGTTCTAAATAAATAGATTAATTAATTTTAATAAAATAAATCTAATAAGTCATTTATTATTTTTCATCAATTTTAGATAATTTAAATTAATTATTTAACTTTAAATTTTTAAATAAAAAATTATTAAAATAATAATAAATTATTATTAAATTAAGTTTTACGTCTCGTATACTTGATAATGTGTGGTCCGTAGGCCTAACATGGCACGGTCCAAATGGATTGTACTTTATGATTTGAGTCGGATCTTTTTTTTCATTTTTGTTTCATGCTTCATGCTTGTAGCCATGTAGGACTGGTTAACAAGGTCATGGAATTCTTGAAATCAATGACTGAAGTTCACAGAATAAGTCCCATTGCATAACACTTTGCCTGTGTAGTTGACATGTTAGGGGGGTGAGGTCTTCTCAATGAAGCTAAAAGTTTCATTGAGGGAATGCCTATGAAGCCCGTTGTGTTGGCTTGGCAAGCCTTGCTTGGTGCTTGTAGCATTCATGGCAACTCTGAAATGGGAAAATATACTGCTGATCGGATGTTTTATCCAGAAACTGAGTGCCCATCACCATACATATTAATGGCCAATATCTATTCTTCCAAAGGTCGATGGAAAGACCAAACAAAGACTATAAAAGTAATGAAGGAAATGGGATTGGATAAAGAAACCGGCATATAAGTTGGATTGAGATTGAGATTGAGATTGAGAAGGAAGATCACAGTTTGTTGTTGATGATAGGATGCATCCATCCACATGCTGAAATGATTTATGGAATTGTGGCAAAATTGCTTAGATTGATAATCGATGAAGGTTATGTATCAAATAAAACTACTTGAACCAAGATGAGAAGGGTTAAGAGTTTTTAGTTAGAAATAGATCTTTTTGACTCCTAATCTAATTGCCGATTGTGAATTTTAGTTATAGAGAAACTAGAATGGTTAGGATCATTGTTTCTTTTTCTTTTATAGTAATTAATTTTGACACTATTTGTAAATCATGATATTTAATATATTTCAATCTTGAATGCTCACGTTTTCTAATAAATTTATTTATATAGTTTTAAAATTTATTAATAATTAAGGGTGATAGTTGATAAATTTTTTAGAATAAATAAATAATTTTATTGAGAGAATTTAAACTTTCATGGATGTAAGCAATAGTTTTTTAAAAATAAATATATTATATATTATTTAAGTGATAAAATTTTAAAGTCGGGGGGAGGTAAGTGGTGAACAACTTACCAAAACGCATCGTTTTCTTCCCTTACACCCGGTTGTTAGTTAAAGCAATCAACCGTCACCGCCACAGTTCCAGCGAGAGGAGAAATGGGGTATTCCTGTCTCTACAGTTCGCTCCATCCAATTCTGCCATTTCAGAAAACCGTTATATGTCCCAACGATCACAAATTTCCCGCCAACTCAATCACTCGACGGCGAAAGTCGTCTAAGTTCACCGTAAATTGCAGAGATAGAATCGGAGACAACTCTCCGACTCCTTTCTCCAGTTCCTCGGCTTACGCGATCCTCGGAGTAGACCCAGGCTGCTCATCCGCCGAGCTCAAAGCTGCGTTTCGAGCCAAGGTGAAAAGAAAAAAGAAAACTTTTCTTTAACTTCAATGATTTATTCAATCCAATTTATAATTTTTATAACTTATTAATGTTCCTTTTTTTTTTTTTAAATATTTTCGTATGAAGGTGAAGCAATACCATCCAGATGTGAATAGAGATGGAAGAGATTCTGATACGATGATTCGTCGTGTAATTCAGGCTTATGAGGTACTATTACTTACAAAATTTGGTAGGATATTTATGCTAGTTTTGGCAAGATTTTCAAAATAGTGTTTTTGAAAAATAATTTTAGAAATAAAAACAAAACAAAAAATTTGTGGCTAGTATTTTTAAAAACTTTCAAAAACAACAAATTTTAATTTTCAATTCTATAGTTTTTAAAACACTCATGACTGAACCAAATACATCTGCCTTTTCTTTTTCGTTTCCAAAAACAGAAAACTGTTTATGAAAATGCATTCAAACAATCATTATTGATCAAATATTTTATGGGTTTATAATGTTTGCAGGTGTTATCCGAATGTAGTAGATTAGAGATCATTGAAAGGTGAACTTCTTGTTGATTTTTTGAAATATATTTTTATTTCCATTATCATTTTGAAGCTGTTTCTATTTCAATAAATTGTCACTGTTGTGTAGAGTGTTGATTGGTAATGATCGATGGAGATACATTCATTTGCAGGGAATGTATAGATCCTTTTGACAATCCAGAATGTGAAGCATTTGATCTCTTTGTTAATGAGGTTCTTTGTGTTGGCAAAGGTACTAGCTAGCATCATTATCCTTCTGTTTTGTGTGATCATCTTGGCCCTGAAATGTGGCCAAATATCGTTGAAATCAACATCCCATGGGTTTTGGACCACACGGATCATACACTGCCATGCTGATGATGTAAAAGCACTGAATTTAATTGTGCCACAGCATGTGGCTGGGTCACTCATAACGTGAATAACCATACATATTTTACCTCTTACCTATATTATTCTAAAATACATGCAGGGTGCCCATATTCATGTGTCAAAACAGCTCCTCATGCCTTTGCATATGCTTCTTCAACTGGCACCGCAAAGGCAACTTCTCAAGGTTTGTAAAATTGGTTCCCTAGTGTATAAACTTCAGAATTTGTGCCAATGAACTCTCGAAACATAGAGAGTACATCAATCATACTCAGTCTTAACGGATAGTTTTCATGCATTTGAATAGGACATGGCGAAGATTACCAGGTTCGGATTGCAGTTGGTCAATGTCCAAGAAGTTGCATTCATTATGTTACACCTTCACAAAGAATTGTGCTTGAGGAGTTACTTGATGGGTAACCGTCTCTGAACTCTCAAAATATTTGCTTACACAACCAAGTACATAACTTACACTTTGGCTGCTACATTGCAGTATATGATTGCTAACTTTGTTGTACATGTATATCTTCCATTTTTTCAGTGTATTGGAGGTGCCTTATGATACTTCAGCCGAGGCAGACTTGCTTTATTCTCTTATCATTAAGGCTAAGTTCGAGAACAATCGATACCAAAAGCCAAAGACGCAACCCAAAACTTCCTCCCAGCATGTTGACTGGTTCTGATATCTATTTTCAAGAATTTAACCCCTAATTTCCTTGTTGCAATGAGAGCAGATGATGGTGATTGAATGGTTTTTGTGTTGCCAATATATATTTCTTTCATATTTGCTCAGGCAAAGGGCAAAGTCGGCCAAGTTAAAATGCATAATAATGTAATGTAAATATATATATTATATCATAAGATTATATATAATTTCTCCGTTTTCTTTTCTTTTTCTTATTTTTTGTTGGAAATATGTAATGAAGAGGAATTATTTGTAAGTAGTGCAAAACCTTAAATATTATGAGAAACATTGAGTTTCCAGAAACTGGTTCAAAATTATCGAAAGGTAATTCATTTCATTAAATTTACAGGCAACAGCCTTGTGTTTACAAATATTTGGTTGAGGGGATGCTTGAAACAGCTAAAATTGTCTTGTGAAAATCTTGTTACATTAGTATTGTAGTATAACTACTACAAACGGAATTACGTTATAGCCTGAGCAACATTAAGTTATTTTAAAATGACATCCATGAATCGATCTAGTGAGGAGAATATGCTTGCTGCTTGACTGAACAAAGTTGGACCCTCTACTGATTTTGCTTCAACATTTCCAGAGCCTATCTGCTACGGTCGATCAATATCTTTAAGTATTTTTGAAATTCTAGCGTGTCTTTTGACTAATTCTATAGAATTGATTAGAAGTGATTCTAGGACTGATTAAAGTGTAGGGGAGTGATTGTAGGCCGATAGTAATATATCTACGTGTATATTTCTTGTAATTATTATTATTGAAGAAATAAGAAAATAAGATTATTCAAGTTTTCATGATATCAGAGTATGTCTCTTCGCCCTTTTTTTCTTGGCGCAGTTGCAATGAATTTCAATAGTAGTTGCAGTTTTTCAGTGACCTCTAAAATAATTGATCCGACCTTCCAATAGCTTCAGTTGTTTTTCATCCCTTGGAAAACATTATCGGAGTTATTCATCTTCTTTTTTATCAATTTCTTTATTTTTTTCAAGAAATCAATTCCTTCATGTCATTTTTTCAATATGCACACTTCTAGCCGACAGTTCTGCACACTTCTGGTAAATAGTAGCCTACATCATCGTCCTATTTCAACTCAGACAATGACAATCGATAACCTATAATTATTCTGGAGTTGTTATTATTCTGGCATAAATAGTAAAACATCTTGAATCATTGATTTAGGTGCTTTAGATCACATACTAATTCTTTTTATCTGTTTTCCTCCTATACACCATGTACTGTTATTATAGTGAAAATTACAGATAGATCATTATCTTTTGTTATAGAGAACGATAGTATTAAAAACTTCTAACCCAATCACCCTAGAACATGTTTTTTATATCTTAAATTTATCTTGCAATTTATTGTCCATTACAACTTGGCAAACATTTCCAAATGTTCTACTAAATTTCTTCTTTTTCACAGTTTATTTCAGGACTTGTCATTAGGAAAGATGATTGACAGTGCTAAGGAGTATGAGAGACTTTATTATTTTGAGAAGACTAATATGAATGAACAAATTTCAGTTTATAATTCTATATTCAGTTTTAAAGATAGTGATATTATGTTATGACATTTTAGAATATAACACTTAAATATCCAATTTTTGAAACCAGTGGCGGAAACCCTCCCCCCCCAATATTTGAAACATGAAGTGCCAAGGAGCTTGAAAATTTCTTATAAGATATGGAGCAGTATTTCAAGGCTGCCCATGTGCCAAGTGTAGCGCAAGTCACCATTGCAAGCATGTACTTTGAAGAGGATGCTAAGCTTTGGTGGCGCAGTAGGCTTCAAGAAGATGTGGATTCTGAGTGACCACCGATAGAAGCTTGGGATAAATTTAAGCAGGAGCTGCATTCACAGTTCTTATCTGGCAATGCTAGCTGGATTGCCAGAGAGAGATTAAAAATGTTAAAGCATACAGGGGCAGTCAGGGAGTACGTGAAAGAATTCATTTCTTTAATGTTAGACATCAAGAACATCTCCGATGAAGACAAACTCCTCAATTTTATGTCTGAATTACTAAGAAGACAGGTGGTCCAAGACTTACCTAGTACGATTGCTATCACTGAGAGCTTAGTAGACTTAAAGTTCAATTCATCATCTTTGACTGAACAAAAGAAATCAGGCAAGGGTAAAAGGGCTGGATACTCTAAAAATGATGGTAAAAAAGAGGCAGGAACCAGCAAGCCCACCAAGTAAGGCAACCAATCGGCAAGGAAAAGTACATGATGCTTCATCTGTGACGGGCTACACCGGGCGAGGGATTGCCCAAGAAAAGAAAAGTTGCACGCTTTGATGACGGAGGAAGAGACTCCAGGGTTAGAGAAGCAAACACTGATGAACAACACCCTGCAATTGCTCAATACTATAAGGGAGGGAGTAAAGTATGATGACTCTTTCCAAGGACTCATGTGCATAATAGTGCAAGTGAATGAGGTACCAATTCAGGCCATGCTAGATACAGGAGCCACGACCAATTTTTTATCTATATATGAAGTGTCGCGGATTGGATTAGAAGTTTTTGCAACTTCAAAACAGGTGAAGACAATGAATTCATTAAGTGTGGCAGTTTAAAGGGTAGCTTCAAGGAATCTACGGGTTGGACCGTGGGAAAAGCAGATGACTTTTACTGTTATGCCTCTTGAAAAATTCAGTTTAATATTAGGAATGGAGTTTTTCATCACTGCATTGGCGTATGCTATTCCGTATACTAGGAGCATATAGATCATGGACCTAGAGGTACCATTTCTTGTGCCATGTGAATTTGTGGTACATAGGAGCAAAAAAGGGCTATCACTCCAATCTGCTAATCAATTTGAGAAGGGCTTAAAGAGGAAGGAATGTTTATATCTGACAGCATTGATCAAGGTAAAATCGGATCAGGTTATTGAGATACTTGTTGAATATACTAAGCTTCTGGAGGAGTTTTCAGATGTAATGTTTCCAAAACTTCCTAAAGCCCTACCACCTAGCTGTGTTGTAGATCATGTCATCGAGCTGAAACCTGGTGCAAGACTCCCTGCACAGGCTCCTTACCGGATGCCGCCTTCTGAGTTAGCAAAACTTTGGAAACAACTAGATGAGCTCTTGGATGCGGGATACATCCAACCTTCCAAAGCTCCATATGACTCATCGGTTTTATTCCAGAAGAAGAAGGATGATTCAATACGAATGTGTGTGGACTATCGTGCGTTGAAAAAGGTAACAGTGAAGAACAAATATCTTGTCCCCAACATAGAGGAGTTGTTCGATGGCCTAAGAAAAGCCGTTTACTTCACAAAACTTGATTTGAGATTAGGGTATTGACAGGTGCGCATCGCGAAGGGAGATGAGGGCAAAACAGCTAGTGTGACAAGATATGGGTCATATGAGTTTCTTGTAATACCGTTCGAGCTAACTAACGTCCCAGTAACCTTCTATAATCTGATGAATGATGTGCTCTACGAATATCTTGATCGCTTTGTAGTGGTCTATCTCGATGATATAGTGGTGTATAGCGAGTTGTTGAAGGAACACTTGCGACATCTAAAGTTAGTGTTCTCGAAACTACGAGAGCACAAGTTATTTGTCAAAAAGGAGAAATGTGAATTCTGCAAACAGGAAGTAATGTTTCTAGGACATTGGGTGAGTCAAGGCAGAATTCAAATGGATGAGAGCAAAGTCAAGGTGATTCTTGATCGGCCTGCTCCGAAAAAGGTGGTCGAGCTTCGATCATTCTTGGGATTGGCGAACTACTATCGAAAGTTTATCGCAGGTTACTCCAAGATAGCAATGCATTGATTGATTTGCTTTGGAAGGATCGAAGATGGGAATGGACTGATACATGTCAAGAAGTATTCGATGAGTTAAAGAAAGTAGTTGCGTCAGAGCCAATACTCAAACTACCAGACTTTGGGGTGCCATTTGAGGTGCACACGAATGCTTCAGATAGAACCATTGGCGGGGTATTAGTCCAAGAGGTCCATCCGGTTGCTTTTGAGAGCCAGAAGTTAAAGGATGCAGAGCTAAGGTATTTGGCACTCGAAAAGGAGATGATAGCAGTAGCACATGGCTTACGCACCTAGAGGCACTATTTACTTGGCACAATGTTTTCTATGATTACGGATAATGTGGCTAACACTTATTTCAAGACACAGAAGAAGCTATTTTCGAAACAGGCAAAGTGGTAGGAATTCCTTGCCAAGTATGATTTCATGTAGGTACACAGGCCAGGTAGGCAGAATTAGATGGAAGATGCTCTCAGTCGCAAAGATGTCAAGGCGTATGTGGCCGCCTTGACCACCATAGTTTATGACTTTATTGATAGAATCCAAGACCAAGCCGACGCAGATGTTGAATATCGAAAGCTCTGCAAGAAAATCAAGCAAGGGCTTGTGCAGAGATATTAGGTCGAGGATAACTTAATATATACACGCAGTGGAAGATTGTATATGCCTGCAAGTGGAGATATACGGAGAGCCTTGTTGAAAGAATCACATGACCCTCTGTGGACGGGACATCCCAGGGTCGAATGGATGATGACGTTATTAGGACACTCATATTACTGGCCCGTAATGGAGGAAGACATATAGGTGCATGTCAAGACTTGTCTAGTGTGTCAACTGGACAAAACAGAGAGAAAGAAGATGCCGGGTTTTTTACAACCTCTACCAACACTAGAAAAGCCTTGGCAATCAGTATCAATGGATTTCATTACAGGGATGGTGAAGGTAGAAGATCTAAAATCGTTTCTTGTGGTGGTGGATCGATTTTCTAAGTATACGATATTCATAGCTGCACCACATGCATGCCCAGCAGACAAAGCAACGGAGCTGTTTTACAAACATGTGGTGATATATTTTGGAATACCAAGGGACATCATCAGCGACTATGATCCGAGATTCATGGGCAGGTTTTGAACAGTGCTCTTCAACTTAATGGTTCAGAGTTAAAGTTTTCTACCGCCAATCATCTGCAGACTGACGGGCAGACTGAGAGGGTGAATGCACTGGTAGAAGAATACCTGCAGCACTATGTGACAGCAAGTCAAAGGAATTGGGTGGACTTGCTAGATTCAACACAGTTTTGCTACAATGTTCACAAGTCATCATCAACGAGGATGAATTCGGCTGAGATGTACTGGGACAACAACCATTGACTCCATAGGAAGTGGTGAAGTAGCAAACGGGGGAAAACTGTCCCGTTGCATACAACTTTGCACGAGACAAGCAAGAATTGCTAGAGTTGGTAAAAGATAACTTGGAAAAGGCTTTGCGTCGGATGAAGAAATATGCGGTTGCTGGTCGAAGACCACTGGAGTTCAATAGGGGTGACAAAGTGTTGTTGAAGTTGACACCATAGATATGAAAGAAGATAAGTAGCAAGTAAGCACACCGGAGATTAGTGCCGAACGATGATGGTCCGTTTGAAGTAATCAAGAGGGTGGCTAAGATGGCCTACAAGTTATAACTACCAGAGAGACTTTTAATGCACCCTACAATTAATGTCAGCTTTCTCAAGCCCTACCACGAAGACTTGATAGATTTAGGATGCCAACAAGTCAAGCGAGTTCCAATCCAAAAACAATTTGACAAGGAAGTGGAGAAGATCATTGATCACCGAATTTTGGGGCAGTATAAAAAGAACCAAAGAACGGAGTATCCGGTTTAGTGGGAGGGGGGAAGTAGAGTAGATGTGAGCTAGGAGAAAGACACTACACTATAGCAATTCGAAAATAAAGTGAAAGCCTATTAAGACTCACATCCGACGAGAGCGTCGGGCTCAACTGGTGAGGGTGGCTTGTCACAGTCTTGAATTGACCATACTTACTTAGACTTGGCTTAACTCCTTGTGCCGGACCTGAGTGAACATGGGCATATGCGGGGATGCATATGGGCAAGGAAGCAAGGCAAAGTTGGCATGTTGCTAGGAGTATGACAATGAAGGTGTAGGCAAGAGACAAGTAGGCGCTTAGGCGTGAGAGCGCGCCACACTCTATGGGCGTGCATGCGACAACTGTATGTAAAGCGCACAAGGCAAGGATGCTCGCATAAGGAAGGATGCATGCGCGGGCTACTTATACACGCACGCAAGTGGCGGCAAGTGTACGTGCATCGCTATCATTTGAGAGGTGTTGTGGCCATGCCGCACATAGCAAACGGGCATTGGCTTGAAGGTTACGAGCAATGACTTTAGCCAGTCTAGGCAAGCGCAATGCAAGCCAAGGCAGTAAGAGCGAAGTGTTGCGTAAGGGCTGATGCCCCGATGGGCGAGGATCCGGTGGCACAATGGACTGTCACCAATAATGGGAGTACTTGGTTATTCTTCAAATCTGTATATCTAGAGTTGATGTATAGAAAGTGCCTGCGAGCACGTTGCATCATATCTCTTGTGTATTGATCAATGTTGTGTTGATTGGCTTAATTGTGTAGTCTACGGGCAATTGCTTATAAATACTTTGTTATTGCAATTAATAAAGAGTATTGTGCTTGGTGCTTCTATTTTATAAGTATTGTGCCTTGATTATTGTTATTTTGTGTGCTTGCAGTTAACTAGCTTGCTATCACCATAAATCTTGCCACACTGTATAGAGTTGGTTGGCTAAATAGAGAACTTATAGTCATCACGAGTTCTTACCACATCTTCGAAAAAGAGCCCGTGACAATAGGGCACTAAGTAGAAGGTATTGTAATAGAGAAATGGTTGACTATACTAAAAAAATTGTTCACTCTTATGCAAGGGAATGTTATATCAGGAGATAGTGTTATTTATACAGGTTTGGCATATGCTTATTGGAAAGCAGGAAAAGCCAAGACTTATTCAGATATCTTGGAGGAAATGTATAAGAGAAGAATGATGGTCACGCTGAAAATCTATAGATGTTTAAGTGCTTCTTTCACAAATGACAATGACATATTAGGTTTATTTTGGAGTCATGTAGTTGATAGAGGCGTGATGTCTAAACAGATTTTAAAGGAATTGCAGCAGCAGATGAATTCATAGTTAGCTATTCTAGGAGATGTCACTAAAGTCGCAGGCTGAAATTAGTGACGGTAATGACAGGGAGAGACATCCTCTTCAGTTCATTCGATCATCAGAATGGATGGATTTGAACCCACGAATTGTGGAACGTTTCAGTCGCGGTCCTTGCATATCATTAAGTCAAGTAATACGGAAGCCTGCAGAAGCTTTTGATATGATGCAAGGCTATCGGGTAGATGATAGCAGTTTATTTCATTATTTGACAGATGGTGCATTTGCTCATGCCAGACTTACAGATACAGTATAATTCTTTCCAATGGATCATGAAATTATCTGAGCTCAATTTTCTCGCTGGTCGTCTGGACCTCAGTAGAAGAGAGATTTGCTCTTTTTCTGTAGTTTGCAATTTCATTTGAGAAATGATATCTTCAAGAAAGTCTCTTCCTTTCTTTTGATATATAATAAAAAAATGTTCAAAATAAATTTTAAGAGTGTAAACAGCTTCTCTCTCTTTCCTTTTTTTTTTTTTTTTTTAATTTCTTTTAAAAACAACTCTTACCCATTAAAGAAAATCTGAAAAATGTGGGAAGATAAAAAAGGAATCAATTCCGGAATTTTTGCCCACAAGTTTTGATTCTTGTACTGAAAAATAACGAAGGTCATTTGGAAAGTAGCAGGAAGAAACCTATGAATCTAGCAGCCAACCTGACCACAAATAAAGAGAAAGGAGAACAAAAAGACATAACCAGTCCTGTGTTGGAAGAAAAGAAGTGGGTATGGGGCAGCATGCAATGCACTGGATGAGTTGGTTTACTTGCTAAAAAGAAGACAGTCTTGTGGCCATCAATGACCTTGTAATTGGAATATGAAATAGGAATGTGCAATTTTATTTTCAGCACATGAATGGAAAATTTGTGGACGTACGGAATCAATTTCATGTTTTCAAAAGGAAGGTTCATGATACTTCCTTGCACATTCATTAAATATTTGCTTGCCTTGTTCCACTCTGCCAATGCTATGCCTTTTTATGACAAATAGAAAATTATAAAAAAAATGCATCAACCAATTAATGCATATTACCCGACGACTAGCCCGCTTATTTGAGATCTCAGCAAATTGTCGTACTTGAAAGGCTATTGTTAAATTTTATGATGATTTTCGAAGTCCATTAGAATATTCTTCAAACCCATGAAAAGGTCAAATATAACTTCCCCGTTGTTTAACATTTGATGAGCGGGTATATGCTTCCTTCCATATCATCAAATATACACTCAGTACAAACAAATTATGTCCAGTGCAATTCTTAACCAAAGTGGGTGACAATAAAACAGACTCATGACTTTTATGCTCACAAATTATCACTCACCAATGGTTTGACGAATAAATTCATCCATAAAGCCAATATAGAGAAATGGAACAAAATTTTGTGTTCTAATCATACAAAAATGGTATAAAAATTTTCTTTAATAAATTACTATCTAGTAATACACTTGCCCCAACAAGCAGGAAAATTGAAAAATGGTACTGGAAAAATCTCTGTGCAGCTAGCTAATCCTGTAATTCCTATGCCATTGACATGGAGGAAAACAATAATTGCTTCAGCTCCTGACTCTTGTAAATAGTTCAGCAGCACCTAATAAGGTCGAAACTTCCGAGAAGCTCTTAATTGCTGTATCCGCTTTCTATCCTGCTCAAATTTGCTTTGGAGCATCATAATTTCTGCAAGGAAATAAAGTATCAATTTTTCGTTTGATATATCCAACTCATTAAATCAATAAATACAAGAATCAATCTACAACTGAATCAATATATTTAATAAAAAAATATGAGAGATCCAAAGGTACTAGTAGATGGAAGCAATTTAATAATCAAATCTAAGATATAAATTCTAACTCTAAAGTTTATCTCAAATGCTGATATAAAAGGAATGAGCAACTACGATAATTGCAAATCATTTTATACAATTTTCTCATACCATTCCTCTGGGCTTCTCTTCTTTGGAACCGATAGAAATCCAGCACAACTTCTTTTTTCTTCCTTTTAGCCAACTTATCCTCAACAGCAGCCTGGGCAACGGAGCCCACAACAATTCCGCTTTCAGAATCTGTGGTCTTTTTCCTTCCTTTATGATGTACAACAACCGTCCAACCACCTTCTGCTGCACGAGCTTCTCTTTCTTTTCTTTCCTGTATGTGCCAGAACAAGATAAATGAGAATCTAAGGGCTGGTTGTCTGCATTTTGATACCCAAAAGAAAAGAATAAGAACTTAAAATTTAAAGACGATGAACAAATACACCAAAATTTTATGACAATAACCCAAATAAACACATTCACCTACAAACAGAGAAAATTTTGAACATGTAAGAGAATAAATATGTTGCATCACTCATCTTATGTTTACACAAGACACAAACAATGACAACAAAGTGCATCTGAGTAAACATCTGCCTTAATTTTGGAAATGCTGTATTTAGTTTGGATGTATTAGCAGTGGACCTTTCTCAAGGGAAAAGGTGCAAGCAATGAAGGATACAAAGAAAATAATGTCGTCAACAGTTACGATAGGGACGCAGAAAAAGAAAGTACCTGTTCAAGTTTTGACTCATGATCAGCAATAAATTCATCAATTCTTTGTTGTAACACCTTCAAACCTGGTCTACTTTGATGGTACTCTGTGATCCATTCTGCAGTTAAAAAAAAAAAAAATACCCTCAATAAGAAACTCAATAACAGAGCATACACACCAAATGCTCGTAGCATTAATATGCTTAAAGAAAGAGAAAGAAAGAAAAGCAACAATATGCATGCCAACTTTTGTCATACAGCTAAATTCAAGATACTATTGGTTCACAAATATGCATACACTGGCTTATGGTCAGAAATAGTGAAATCAGATCTTTGCACTCTTATTAATACAGACTATGAATCCTTTACATAGAGTATCTAACCACGTATGACGAGAGTATCTAACTACATATGACCATCAATGAGTTAGGCACTAGATCACGAGCAGTTATGATAACAAAGAATATAACCAGTTTCTTACTTTTCATTCCTTTTGAGCAATCCTCATCCCCTGAAGAGATAAAATAAACATCATCCTCATCAGCTTCTCTACTCTTTTCCATTAACTCTTCTTTGCCCTCCTTCAATGAATCGCGATCCTTCTTTTTCTTTACTTTTTTAGATTTTCCTATGGAAGCAAAAGAATAATTAAATGAATGATATGGCATATCTTCATAACTACAAGACTACTTTAAGTCATTAGCTAAATTTTAGTGATAACAAACAGAGGCAATATTTATTCACAAGTCATATTTCTGTTTTAGTATGATTCTTAACAGCCCCTACGGAATTTTCAATCTCCTCTTGGACTTGAATTGCATCTGCAACAATCAACTTAAATAAGATATATAGTTTGAAAGGGTTTCACTGATGCTTAAACAGCATTTAGAAATTTCATCGAACAAGATAACTAGAAAAGAGTAATGACCTCATTTCAGAAAAAAGGAATACTCCACCAAATAAACAACTAAACAAATCATTGAAGGGAATTGCATAGGAAATAAGAAGATATCCACTAGGCCCACAAGGGTACCAAGGCATGTACACAAAAATAGATACTTGTATATGGTTGACACCAGAAAAAAAATATTAACAAAAAATAAATAAGGCTCATTTTATCACACACCATTCAATTTGTCAGCATCATCTTTGAACTCGGTATCATGCCGATCACGCCCGTCAATGGGAGCACTGTTTTTCACCTTATTTCTTATCTTCTTTGATCTGTTCCTTTTCTTTTCTCTAGTCGCTTTAGGAGAATTATCTGTGGAAACAACAGAAATAAGAAATGAATAAGAGAAAATATCTAGCAAATCGAAAGTCATTCTGCAGCAAATACAAGTGTGTCTAAACGATTTTACCTTGGATGTTAAAATGAACAGCATTCCTGACATCAACATCATTTCCTCTCTCCCTCTTTATCTTCTTCTTCCCAGTAACTTTATTCTGTTTATTTTCTTCTTCTACTGTATTCAACATTTCATCTGGAAACAAAAAAGAGGAAGCACCATGAGTTGGCAATTAATCTTCATACATTTCAGTAACTATATGCATGGCTCCAATAAAATGTGCCATTTACTATTCAAACTAGAAAATCACAGCTAAAACCATGGAAATATTTGTCTATACTATACTCTATTCATCATTAAAAAAATTTTAAACATCTTTTAACTGGATCTAGCTGATTTAAATAAATCATTGGGGCTATCAACCATTAGTGAATCCCTTAGCAAAAGTGAGAAGATGATAGCCCCAATGATTTATTCTAAAATCATCTAGATCCAGTTAAAAGATGTTCAAAAATATTTTTTATCATGAATATATGGAAAAATGGTTTGTGATTTTACCACTTTCTGACTCCATTAGATGATTCAGTCGTTTCTGTAATTAAAAATCATATCAGATATCATAACCATCAGTAAGTCCAAGAGGAACAAAATACAGATAATTATTCATGGAAAATTCCAATAAAGATATGTGAAACAGAATTAGTAGATATTCAATTGAAGAACGTGATAATTGGAAAACAAAGAATTTTTTAAAATTAAAATAATAAAGCATCAAGGATAGGCACGCATATTTACAAGCATGGAAAACAAAAACAATAATCAACAAAACTGACAATTGCTTAAGCAACAACTCAATTTCATCACCGGTACGCCAATCAGATGATGAACTCAACTAAAACATGCCAACAATATCAAATCAATTATGGCAAAAAAACTTCAAGTAGAAACTTAATATTCAAGAAACAATCAACTTCATGGTAGAAATTAAAACGATTTTCCCTAGATTCAATACAATACCAGAAAAATCTTACCAAATCACATTTTAAAAAGAACACACAAATTTCTTCTAAAACAAGTATGTTTCAACGCAAGCCAATCTTGTTCCTTTAAGGAAAAAAAAAAACATCTTCAATAACAGGGGCCTAAGAAGATTAAACCTTCATCAACCTTAGTTTCTCTATCCACAGGCCAAAACGAATTATAAATCTACAAAGCCTAGCCTCTACACAACAAATCAAAACACCAAATAAATAAAAAAAACAAATACCCATCACGCAGAGATTCAAAAAGAGGATACAGAAATCACATCTAAACAGTTCAATCCAGATCAAAATATCAAAGAGAAAATTCACGACTTACAATTAATGGAGAAAACCCAAACCCAATCCCAAAACGAGAAGCGAACCCTCGATGCAGACCAAAAAACCCTAGGAAAAGCCTCAAGTGAGAGTTGTATAGCGAAGATATACGGAGACTCGGAAACGATTCGGCAAAACGTGATTCCGTTTTCTTCAATATTTCCTCGAAGACATCGGCTACTCCTTATCTGAAGACTGAAGCTGAATTTGGTACTCTGTATGACTAATTTGCCCTCGTGGGATGCGTGTATTACGAGTTTACACTTGTGCGTTTCTAGCATAGTTGGTAGCTTAAATTATAAATACTAGATACAGTGATACACCCTTTCGCGCGAATTTCCGAAGGTGTTAATTAGGGGTATTTCGGAAATATAAATTTTAATAAAAGAAATTTTTAACTGAGAGTAATAAAAAGAAATTAATAATGATTTTGTATGGTCTGTTTGTAAATATATGGAGTTTCCAATTTTTTTTCTTATATTTACATATTCCGTATCAAATTAGTTCATGCATAAGATTAATAAATAGAAAAATAAAATAAAATAAAATTAATTCTTGGCTTTAATTTACCCCCTTCTTTTGACACCCACCTGTCTTATGTGTTAAGTGAAAAGCTGAAAATTTAATTTTTGGTACTAACCTCAACTCAAGATCTTCAACAATCGGGCGACTTATAAATTCTTTGGAAAGTAGATATCCGTTCGGCCTGTCTATATCTTTGTCATCATAAAACACCTTCCATAATCTATTATTTTGTTGGAAAGGATATAGACCTAGAGTCAGACAGGAGTCAAGCATATTTGTGTTAGAACAAGGCAGAAGATTTTTCAAAGGATGGCCTAAGAGCAGGAAACCAAAACTTTCTATTTCTTGAGTACGAAATATGGTCAAAAACTTTGAACTGAGATCAATTCCTCAACTGTCATCTGTGGAGTTTATGTTTTCATGATAGATTTAGGATAAAAAACAGGTGAAACGATAATTACTATTGAAACAGGGGTATGAACCTAATGACATGAGATGATAAAACGACAGTTTAAAAAAAAAAGGGAGATACAGGTATAACATAATAAAAAAATTTATATAGATTTATTAATATAAAAATAATCAATATAAATATAAATTTTATTAATTTATCTATTAACATATTCTAATTGCAAAAAATATAATTAATAAATAATCAATTATTTATATCCCCTACATATGATAAAAGAATTTATATACGAAGAAATAAAAAAAAGGGACAAGCTAACAATTTTAAGTGTTGATATTTTTTATATATATATTTTTTTAAATTTTACCTTCTATCCTATTCATCAAGAGCCAAGTTAACAACTTCAAGAACTCTAATACTTTCAAATGAATCAAATACATCATTTTTAATATCTTACGTCTTATTTTCTCTTTTTTTATGAGAAAGAGTATTTCTTACAAAAAATCAAACATTAATATATATAAATATTAAATCTTTTACACCATAAGAATTTATTTTATTTCTTTTCAGAAAGTGAATAAAAGAATAGCTACTCCAATTTCTATTGGTATTACAGTAATTAAAGTTAGAATTTTATTAATAATAGTAAACAAAATCAATAATATAGTAAACAAACAAAATTCAATAATATACTGTAAAATTAAAAAAAAATTTATAAAACGGATGATAAAAGCTTACAATATATTATAATATCCTAAAATAGTAATTTTCTCATTCTCAAATTATTTGAAAGATAATGAAGGCTGCCTTTCAAGATTAACTATCAATTTTTTTACGTTGAAAAATAATAACTTAAAAGTTAGGAAAAGTAAAGATGAATCTTTTGCTGAAAGAGTATTTTAAAAACAATATTATTATTCTAATACATATTACTTTCCTCTTGATTAAAAAAAATTAGTCAAGAGATATAATTTTTGGTAAAGTTATAACTTTTCTGAAAATTATAATTTTTGATTTAAATATGCAAAATGGTAATATTTATGAAAAAATATAATATTTGAATTTAAAATAATAGTTAATTAAAAAAATTATATAATTAAAATATAGGCTATTTAAGTAAGCTAGCATGAGCCCAAGAGCCCCAAGACCCAAGCTCATATCTTTAACATTTAGTATATATATATATATGTGTGTATGTGTGAGTGGATTTTAGAGCTTTGATCTCAATTAGATTTTGTACCCAAGTATAGGTAGTCTTGTTATAGTA